>JASANG010001092.1:0-138424 GCA_030248215.1 Enoplolaimus lenunculus
TGTCAGGACATTACGTTATTACACGCGCACATATTTATAAATATACGCTGTGCACAAATATTCACACGCATCATTCAACGCAAAAAATTGAGTCCCTTCCGAGGGACTATGGACTATAAGAGTTCCTGATAAATGAATGATGTCAGGACAAGTAAAAGTAAACATTTATGCCTAGAGCATATTCATTGTCCAAAAGTTCAGACAATGGCCTATTGACATCTCAGACAGTATATAAAGAGAGTGGGTAGGGACAACGCGGGCACACAAAAGGGAGGGACTTTTTTTACAAATGTGCGTGCATTTTAACGAAAATGACCCATTACTGTAAAAAACTGGGTGTCTGCAGTCACCTATTTAGCAAAAGCGGCGTGGAATCAGATGCTTATCGCAAAAACAGGGTTTCACAATCACTTATTAATCAAAGGCAGTTTACCAGCCATTGTTCACGGCATATCTGTTTACCAGCTGTTTTTTGGAATGTGGAGTCAGCGGTTTATCGTAAATAAACACACCTTTTAATCCTATTCACCAGTTATTATGGAATGCGGAGTTAGCTGTTATTCTGGAACGCGGAAAAATACATACACAGTAAAAGTGTTATAGTTAGAGTTCTTAAGTAAAAAAAACACTGGAGGGGTGTGTTATTCAATTGAAAACTAAAAAAATATCCTAAAATAAACTAATAAATGTAAGAAGGCACCACAATTTGCGCGTCCCCTTTGCTTACGAACATTTGACATGCCACTATCGATGTCCACTTGCCACATTGCTTAACATGTTTCTGGAACATAAAGCGTGACTGACCGGATATTAATAATTGAATACAGGGACTGGAAGAGAATATTTTCCGGAACTGTATGCTAATCGGGTATGACATTTAAATTTCTGTGTGTTGGTACAATTTGTAGATAAATTTAAGTTAAACGCTACTTTCTACGTCAAAAATTGGCTGGTCCAGAAATGCAGCCACAGCAAAATTTTTAGCATTTTTCATGTGAAAAGCAGTGATGGCAAACAATGAACCTCTTGAATTCTGGCGCTCGGGATAGCTAGTAATAACTAATTACGCAAACACAAAGACTTCTCATAACTGGATACCAAACTCAACAATGTAAACAGATTGATCAATGACCATCATCTAATTATATCAACAATGAGGTAAACATTTTCAAGCGTATTATGTGAGAAAGTGAAATTGAGGTAAATATTTTTCGAGTAACAAAGTTTTAGGTTTGTTTTAAAGTTTGGAATGGTATGAATTGTCCAAGCAACTGTTGGTTGCGTAAAGATTGTATTTTCGCATAAGTTGAGCTGAATAATTTTTATGCTTTTGTTATTTTGCAAAATATTTTACCTGCAGTGGTTTAATTTAATCATATAATCGATCGCGCAAATTATTAGAGGTTTACGGCAGCAAAAATCTTTCAGGAAAATATACAAAAAGAAGTTGGTCGTATACCTTTCGTACCTGCCAAAAGTACTAATCAGACGGCTTTATTGCTACCGTTATGTTTTTCAAGTTTTTATTTGGACAAACCAACAATTTCATTATTATTCATAGTATAAAACAATTGATATTTTAAAGACAATTTATACACTGCATGTTCAAATGGCAATTCAGCAGTAGTCGTTTGTTCTTCAATATACTTTACAACATTAACCATTGGCCCATTAATAAAATCACCAGTTTTTCACGATTCTTTGAATAATCATCCAGTTCACTTTTCTAAAATATAAATTCTTCTTTCAGGTACCAATTCTTTACAAGATCCACAACAGTTGTAATGTTTTTCATTTTGAATTTGCCTTTCAAATGTTTTTTCGCTTCCAAAATGTCAAATATTACAAATTTTCACACAATTTTGCTCCTGCGTAGCATGATAAATACCGACTACATCAATAAAAACCTAAATTGACGTGGTAAACAGATAAATTTACGGAAACCGCTAGTAGTTTTGGTTTTTTTTGATTATACCTAATATCCCGATATCAATCATTTTTAAGGGTTTCTGTTCCATAACATTTCTCGATTTGTATTTAATTGCAACTCAGGAGGAAATGCTCCCATTACAAAAATAACGATTGCGTTAGGCAATTCTTAAGTAAAATGGATTGCCAGCCGTAGTGGTCCGTTTGCAAGGCTGCTCAAATAGTTATAGTTACCGCTGTGATCTCGACATTATCAGTACAAAAAATTTGATATCTAGCACCAGTTCGGAAACCTGTCCTGGCCAAAACTAAGTTCTCAGACACGTTATTAAGAGCATTTACTGTTAGCCGTAACCACCTGAGTATATTTGTTTCCTTGCACGGCAATGCATCATTTTACACGGATGACGGTCTGCATTCATAAAAATGTAATACTATTCATATCAGTTAAAGCTAGTTTAAACGGATTTTGCATTGGAGCACCTCTGGACATAGTTTGATCAATGCCCAGAAATAAACTCTGCGTGGTAAAATTCCTTCAAACAGTGTCCAATGTCGTTTTGTAGGCCTTTATTTACTGATATCATATGTATTTTGAACCGCGCTTAAAAAAACTCGCACCATATGTGCTGAAAATATTATTTGCTTTTCCAGTGACTGCTTTGTAAGATTAAACTTTGAGATATATAATTTAAACTCATTTATTATAATTTCAGAGTCTCTCTTGCCGTCATGTGTAAACGGAAAGTTTAGTGGACATCGGGCAAATTCCAATTTCAATTGTGATTTTGGCGGTAAATTTTTTGGGTTTAGTAGGCATCAATTACAACAGGAAAAGGTAGGTCCAGGTTTAGCGATGCTGTAATATATGCACTTCCATTTGTTCCTCCAATGTTTGCACCTGTCAGGTCATTATAACTATAAGTGGTATCAGCGTCATATTGACAATGTTGTAAATATTGTTTTCTTTGTTCCACAGTCATACGCATGGTATATAAAACATAGGTCATCCACGGATATTGTTTGTGATTAAACGTCGGTTCACCATTAAATTTCATTTCTACATAAGAAAATGGAGCGTACCCAAACATATTGCACGGAATTATTGGGTTGCCTAAACCTTTTGCGCTACCGCCACATTCCAAAATATGAATGTCAAAAAAAGCAAAAATTTGTGACAAATCCAATAAATTAAACGCGCTTGCACTTATTCTAAACCGTAATGTATCATCTTTGTCTGTGCTTGGCAGTGTGGTATCGCAGGAAACATCTATCAACTAGAAAAAATGCTCAGCACTTGAGCAGCAAGGGATATGTTTCATATTCCTATTAAAAGTATGGTAAACTAGATCAGCACATTCGCTTGATGTAACCTGGAAAAGTATTAAGAAACAATAGCGTCCAAAATCATGTTAACTATTAATTTTTCTGAAACATCTTGCGGACAACAAATCTATTTCTAACTTTAAACTTTTTGACAGGATTTGTTGGGAACTATCAGAAATTTCTTAGGGTCGCAGAGACATGGCTGAGGTATACCGCTCTTTGATTTTGCCACATTAATCGATGTTACCAGAATACGGTGCGATTTGTGAGCTTCTATAGTCGTGACTATGCAGTGAAACAGATAACTCGGGTGGGAAATGCGCATTTATAGGATTTGTCACTAAGGTCAAAAATCGAGTAAACTCAAAGTCACTTATAAGTGGAGCTTTTTTAAATCATCAATTGCGATTCGTTTTGTGACGTCTGTTTAAGAAAGTATCTAACAAAATTGGTCATCAGGACTAACACAGCCATTATGTCGCCACACAATGCTCTTATGAAATTCAATTTACTATGGTAATAGAAAGCCATAGGTAAATTTAATGCGTTCTTGTAGAGAACTTCAATATACATTTATGGATTCCAAGCTAAATCTGTCTGCATTTCAGAAATTATTTCACTTTGCATTCAAGGAAAGCATGTGTTTCTTACAAAAAGAAAATTACAGAAATTTTGCTGTCCGCAATATGTTTCAGAAAAATTAATAGTTAACATGATTTTGGACGCTATTGTTTCTTAATACTTTTCCAGGTTACATCAAGCGAATGTGCTGATCTAGTTTACCATACTTTTAATAGGAATATGAAACATATCCCTTGCTGCTCAAGTGCTGAGCATTTTTTCTAGTTTCAACCGCTTTACCAAGCTGCTGCTTTAATCCACCAATCCAGGTTATGAAAAATGAGAGGACTGATTAAACTAAATACTGAGTTTAAATAGATCGCTTGGTTAAAAGAAACTATTGTCATGGCAACAAGCGCCTAATCAAAGTATTTGTATGAAACCAAGAGTTGGGGCGAAGCAAACGATGGGGGGGACATCGTCCGTTGCGATGAAGCTAACCGTTTGTGTGAAACTAACCTCGGGGCAAAATTAACCGCTGGGGTGAAACTATCAGTTGCAGTGGAACCAACTGTGGGGTGAAACCAACCGTTGGAGTGAAACCGACCGAGGGGTGAAACCGACCGTTGGGGTGAAACCGACCGTTGGAGTGAAACCGACCGAGGGGTGAAACCGACCGTTGGGGTGAAACCGACTGTTGGGGTGAAACCAACCGTTTGGGTGAAACCAACCGTTTGGGTGAAACCAACTGTTGGCGTGAAACCAACCGTTTGGGTTATACCAAACCTTGGGGTTAAAACGAACGTTGGGGTTAAACCAACCGGTGGGGGGAAACCAACCGCTGAGGTGAATCCAACCGTTGGGGTGAAACCAACCGTTGGGGCAAAACCAACCGTTGGGGCAAAACCAACCGTTGGGGTGAAACCGACCGTTGGGGTGAAACCAACCGTTAGTGTGAAACCAACCGTTGGGGTGAAACCAACCGTTGGGGTGAAACCAACCGTTGGGGTGAAACCAACCGTTAGGGTAAAACGAACCATTGGGGTAAAACCGATCGTTGGGGTGAAACCAACCGTTGAGGGGAAACCAACCGCTGAGGTGAATCCAACCGTTGAGGTGAAACCAACCGTTGGGGTGAAACCAACCGTTGGGGTGAAACCAACCGTTGCGGCAAAACCAACCGTTGGGGTGAAACCAACCGTTGGGGTGAAACCAACCGTTGGGGTGAAACCAACCGTTGGGGTGAAACCAACCGTTAGGGTAAAACCAACCGTTGGGGTGAAACCAACCGTTGGGGTGAAACCAACCGTTGGGGTGAAACCAACCGTTGGGGTGAAACCAACCGTTGGGGTGAAACCAACCGTTGGGGTGAAACCAACCGTTGGGGTGAAAGCACCCGTTGGGGTGAAACCAACCGTTGGGGTGAAACCAACCGTTGGGGTGAAACCAACCGTTGGGGTGAAACCAACCGTTGGAGTGAAACCGACCGAGGGGTGAAACCGACCGTTGGGGTGAAACCGACCGTTGGAGTGAAACCGACCGAGGGGTGAAACCGACCGTTGGGGTGAAACCGACTGTTGGGGTGAAACCAACCGTTTGGGTGAAACCAACTGTTGGCGTGAAACCAACCGTTGGGGTGAAACCAACCGTTAGGGTAAAACGAACCATTGGGGTAAAACCGATCGTTGGGGTGAAACCAACCGTTGAGGGGAAACCAACCGTTGGGGTGAAACCAACCGTTGTGGTGAAACCAACCGTTGGGGCAAAACCAACAGTTGGGGGCAAAACCACCCGTTGGGGTGAAACCCACCGTTGGGGTGAAACCAACCGTTGGGGTGAAACCAACCGTTGGGGTGAAACCAACCGTTGGAGTGAAACCAACCGTTGGGGTGAAACCAACCGTTAGGGTAAAACGAACCATTGGGGTAAAACCGAACGTTGGGGTGAAACCGACCGGTGCGGGGAAACCAACCGCTGGGGTGAAACCAACCGTTGGGGTGAAACCAACCGTTGGGGTGAAACCAACCGTTGGGGTGAAACCAACCGTTGGGGTGAAACCAACCGTTAGGGTGAAACCAACCGTTGGGGTGAAACCAACCGTTGGGGTGAAACCAACCGTTGGGGTGAAACCAACCGTTGGGGTGAAACCAACCGTTGGAGTGAAACCGACCGAGGGGTGAAACCGACCGTTGGGGTGAAACCGACCGTTGGAGTGAAACCGACCGAGGGGTGAAACCGACCGTTGGGGTGAAACCGACTGTTGGGGTGAAACCAACCGTTTGGGTGAAACCAACTGTTGGCGTGAAACCAACCGTTGGGGTGAAACCAACCGTTAGGGTAAAACGAACCATTGGGGTAAAACCGATCGTTGGGGTGAAACCAACCGTTGAGGGGAAACCAACCGCTGAGGTGAATCCAACCGTTGGGGTGAAACCAACCGTTGGGGCAAAACCAACCGTTGGGGCAAAACCAACCGTTGGGGTGAAACCGACCGTTGGGGTGAAACCAACCGTTAGTGTGAAACCAACCGTTGGGGTGAAACCAACCGTTGGGGTGAAACCAACCGTTGGGGTGAAACCAACCGTTAGGGTAAAACGAACCATTGGGGTAAAACCGATCGTTGGGGTGAAACCAACCGTTGAGGGGAAACCAACCGCTGAGGTGAATCCAACCGTTGAGGTGAAACCAACCGTTGGGGTGAAACCAACCGTTGGGGTGAAACCAACCGTTGCGGCAAAACCAACCGTTGGGGTGAAACCAACCGTTGGGGTGAAACCAACCGTTGGGGTGAAACCAACCGTTGGGGTGAAACCAACCGTTAGGGTAAAACCAACCGTTGGGGTGAAACCAACCGTTGGGGTGACAGCACCCGTTGGGGTGAAACCAACCGTTGGGTGAAACCAACCGTTGGGGTGAAACCAACCGTTGGGGTGAAACCAACCGTTGGGGTGAAAGCACCCGTTGGGGTGAAACCAACCGTTGGGGTGAAACCAACCGTTGGGGTGAAACCAACCGTTGGGGTGAAACCAACCGTTGGGGTGAAACCAACCGTTGGGGTGAAACCAACCGTTGGGGTGAAACCAACCGTTGGGGTGAAACCAACCGTTGGGGTGAAACCAACCGTTGGGGTGAAACCAACCGTTGGGGTGAAACCAACCGTTGGGTTGAAACCAACCGTTGGGGTGAAACCAACCGTTGGGGTGAAACCAACCGTTGGGGTGAAACCAACCGTTGGGGTGAAACCAACCGTTGGGGTGAAACCAACCGTTGGGGTGAAACCAACTGTTGGAGTGAAACCAACCGTTGGGGTGAAACCAACCGTTGGGGTGAAACCAACCGTTGGGGTGAAACCAACCGTTAGGGTAAAACCAACCGTTAGGGTAAAACCAACCGTTGGGGTAAAACCGACTGTTGGGGTGAAACCAACCGTTGGGGTGAAACCAACCGTTGGGGTGAAACTAACCGTAAGCTCTATAAAGTGGTGAAAGTTTTAACCGTAAAATTACATAGCTAACGTGTAAAAAGTGTTGAACCAAAATGAAAAATTTCGTGCACTTTCAGTAAGGCGTTTTTTGACCGTAACTATTGAAGACCACACTGGTTTGCCAAATCCTTTGGCACAAATATTCCCTACGTAACAGGATACCAATGTACAAAATTTAAACGATAGCGGTCTGATATTACTTGAGCACCAACATGCGAACTAAACTGAAAATACGCGCTTGAGATGCGCGAATCATATATATGAACACTATCGTGTTCATATGATTGGGAAGAAGATATCGCCTCTTGGGTATGGTATACATTTCCATCACAGTTTAGCTTTTGTATGCCGCACGTTTGTGCCGTTTTGGATCTTTTCTTCTTGGCTGCATTGTTTCTTTTAAAATTTTTCTTTCTAATTACCTTTGGTTTTTTAGCCTCAGTTTTCAATTCGTTCTACAGCTTGGGTGCTCCAAAACAATGCGGTAAAGCTATGTTAATATGTTCATTAGCATAATATATTATCTTTTTAAGCATTTTTAAAAAACCAAAGACGCTTTATCATTTCGGTTTCTTTAAAAAATTTAACCATTTTAAAAGATGACTTAACAATTTGAAATGTAATGTCTCGCAACAGCAACGACGGTGACTACGACAACAACAACAAAAACAACAATGACGACGACAATAACAGCAACAAGATCAACAACAACAACAACAACTACTACTACTACAACAACAACAATAACAACAACGACAACAACAATAACAGCACCAGCAACAACAACAACAACAACAGCAGCAGCAGAAGCAACAACAACAACAACAACATTGACGACGACGACGGCGTCGACAACGACGACGACGACGACGGCGTCGACAACGACGACAATGACGGCGTCGACAACGACGATGACTACGACAACAACAACAACAACTACTACTACTACTACAACAACAACAATAACAACAACGACAACAACAACAACAGCACCAGCAGCAACAACAACACCAACAACCACACCAACAGCAGCAGCAGCAGAAGCAACAACAACAACAACAACATTGACGACGACGACGGCGTCGACAACGACGACGACGGCGTCGACAACGACGACGACTACGACAACAACAACAACAACAACAACAACAACAACAACAACAACAACATCATCATCATCATCATCAACAACAACAACAACATTGACGACGGCGACGACGACGGCGTCGACAACGACGACGACTACGACAACAGCTCCCGGGGTGTTCTACGTCTTCGACGTGGCGAGCAGGAACGTTTTGAGCGGCAAAGTGAACACCAGGCTGTGGGCGGAAGAGCGACAGCAATGGCCAACTAATGCGATGTCGTATCAACTACCCACGGTAACAGAGCGGGATGTGGAGGCCACCACATCAATCTCTCAAAACAAATGTCGGCCAAACAAATCGGAGGTATTAGACGATTGCAACGACGACACACAACAACAATCGTGTGGAAACGCCTCTGCAACGATATACACCCAAACCTGAGACCAGAGTCGATGCAGGGCCGCAAACAGGACAAATCACAATACGGGAAAGAAAAGAGAAGAGAACGAAGGCAAGAGAAGAAGGAAAAGAAAGCAAAAGCAAAACGAAAAGAATGGTTACAAAGCCTGCCTAAGACTGCGAGATCTGTGATTACTTGGAATCTTCAGCGAGCGTCACTGACCAACACAGCGCGGATACAGGAAGTACTGCTGTTCAGCGAAACACAGGGTTGGGACACATTACTTCTTTCAGAAGTAACAGGAAGATCAGTTGGTGTGCTGTGGATTGGCGAAAATCAACATCAATGGGCTATAATACATTCGACGCATACAGCTATCGCACTGCATGGAAGAGCCTTAGAAGACTGGTTAGAATCGGGATCGGTGAAACACCTAGGTGCGCTATTTAAAAAAGACGATCGTCGAAATCTAAATAACTACCGTGGGGTATGTCTACTGCCGATGATCAGCCGCGTTCTTGCGCGAGTGGTAGCCATGCGCTTGAAACACTGGGCAGAAGACATGAACATATTAGATGAAAATCAAAACGGTTTGAGAAGTGGTCGATCGACTGCGGATGCAACCCAGATGTTCGTACGTATGCATGAAGAAGAAGAATAATGGGCTATAATACATTCGACGCATACAGCTATCGCACTGCCTGGAAGAGCCTTAGAAGACTGGTATGCAACCCAGATGTTCGTACGTATGCATGAAGAAGAAGAATACCGAAGAAAGTGCATGTTGAGCGTAAACGGCGTTTTTGAACCGAGCGAGACTGACATGCAAGCTCGTTTGTTAGATCTCCAAAAAGCCTATCCACGAGTGAGTAAACCGGCGCTATGGAAGTTGCTAATGAGATATGGTCTGATAGGTGACATACTACATGTGGTTTAAGACCTGCATGAAACGACGGAATATCGTGTTAAGGGTAGCGCTGAAATCAGCGAAGCATGGATACCGCAGAGAGGACTCCGTGAAGGATGCCCGACATCTCCAATTCTGTTTAATATATTCCATCAAGCTGTTATGCGCCAGGGTGAACTGCTAAGATCGATTCGCGCCGCAGACGCCAATCTAACAGTGGGTGTTGAATGGAAGTGGATTCCGGGAGCCTCACTGCCTCCGCACAAGCGACCAGATAGCCACCATTCGGAGGTGAAATCATTAAACATATCAACCTCACTGTTTTCGGATGATACAACAATCATAGGAACGCGCGCGGAAATCGACGAAGGAGTTCGAGCAGTTAAGTTCAAAATGGCAGAGTGGGAAGAGCGGAACAACGATGCTAAAGAAGAAGTGTCGAGCTTTGGTAGCGATGAGAGCCACGAAATTCGGATGCTAGGCTGCTGGCTAGGCTGGAAGGAAGATGTGAAACAACGCTTGAGACGGGCATCCTATAGCTGGTTCGTGGTCAAAAAGCGACTGAAGCACACACGGCTGCCAAAAACCACACAAGCGCGGATTGTGGAAGCGTGTGTGGAGAGCAGCCTTCTATTCGATTCCCATACTCGTACGTGGTACGCCAAAGAAATAAAATCTATGCAATCAATGATTGATAAAGCATATCGATATATTTGAAGTAACAAAAATGGTCCACCGTTGTTACAAATGCAGGCAACACCGAAAAACATGTGGGATGTGAGAGCTGAACTGGGGGTTGACTCATTACAGAAGAAGATTGAAGAACGAGTACTACGGAGGATTGGTCACGTGCTTCGAATGAAGAACACAAGAACAGTAAAACAAGTCGTGTTGGGATAGAGCCCGTTGCTGGACAATGTGTGGCGGAGGTTGTTACGAAAAGCTAATGTCGATGCCGACACAATGGATCAGATAGTCCTGGATCGGTTAAAGTGGAGAGCAATGATAAGCTCCAGAATGAAGTATATACGTGAATGGGAATACCAACAAAGAAAAAATGCAACCGATACTGAAATGTCACGAAGCCAGTGGGCAGTCCGGGAAACGGCAGCAAACGAATGGAAATGCGAATGGCTGAACTGCGAGAAAGTATGCAAATCTAAAACCGGTCTAACTGTACATATGAAAAGAATGCACAGGAAAACGGACGACGCAGTGATGTCAAGCAACGAGACAACCGACATCAGGGAATAAATCTGTATGTGAAATATGCAACACGGAACAGTCAAAGTCGAACATAGCGCGACATCGCCGCGCATGCAAAGAGAAGGCCCGGCGAGAGGGGCGCCCTCCACCGGAACCGCCGACAGACCCGAACATAAGGACCACATCTCCGCCGAGACAATATAGAGCAAGGAGAAAGCAATGTGATTTGTGCGGAGGGTTTTATGCGGCTACAAATATGGTGAGGCATCAACGGAATTGCAATCACTAAACCTTCGACGGCTAACCCCAACGGGGTGTAAGCCTTTATCCAGATCTAGATCCAGACTACAACAACAACAACAACAACAATAATGACGCCGACAACAACAACAACAACAACAACAACCACAACAGCAACAACAGCAGCAGCAGCAGCAACAACAACAACAACAACAACAACAACAACAACAACAACAACAACAACAACAACAACAACAACAACAACAACAACAACAACAACAACAACAACAACAACAACAACAACAACAACAACAACAACAACAACAACAACAACAACAACAACAACAACAGCAACAACAACAACAGCAACAGCAAGAACGTCAAAAACAACAACAACAACAACAACAACAAATAAGAGTAACTTGCTGACTAGCTTCGCGTTCATCATTTCACAAAGCCAAAATTACCCTCATGGTTTATGTTAGCTCATTCACTAGTAAAGCAAGGTGGAAGACGAAAATTATTTCAGCATACGAGGCCGGTGTTTTTATCCGCTACTATTATATGAAGATTTTCGACGTTACGCAGCATTTGACATATGTAGATAGGTTCTAAAATTCATATCATATGGATTGACAAACGAAATGTCGAATATGACAGTGACAGAGAAGGTTTGATTGTTTACCCAATATTTAGGGACAAACCATGTACCAAGCTTGTCCGGCCATAAAACGGAAAAGCCGTGTGTATACAACGATCCCTTGAGGTTCCACTGTGCTAAGTATTTAATTTCTGCTTTACTTGCTCTAAAGTTACCTGGAGTATCTCCAGAAGGGTTACGCACATCTGAGTTATGATATGGAAACAGGTTTGAATAAAGGATAGTCACATAGCTACCAGAAGGTGTACTAAAATTTTGGCCTGTGCTCGCAAATGTTTGTAGCACCTATAAGTAGTTAGTGACTGGTCTTGTACCTTTGGAACCAGCGTATTATAAGGTTGGAAATTCAGCGCAATTTTTGCATTTGGCTTGTACTACTTCTGTACAAATTTTTACATACGCAATGGCAGAGGTCCGTCAGTTTAAAAACCTATCGCTAACTAGTGATAGATGTTATTCGCATTGGAGAATAAGCACCTATCATCAGTTAGCGGTAGGTTTTCAAATACAAATAACTAACATCTGTAACTGCAGATCACAAAATTGGTGCAGAAGTAGGGTAAATCAAATGCGATTATTGTGCTGAAGTTCGAACCTCGTCACGCAATGCGCTGGTTCCAAAATTACAGGACCTATCACCAACTAGTGATAGGTGCTGTTAATAGTTCGTGATTTTACTAGGATAGCCCCAATCACCAACTCCACTTTAAGTTCGCTTTTCAATGACGTTATTATGCTCTAGTTTAGTAATGGAGACGTTTTTCCCCTTTTAATCCACCCAAAGACTTCAAATAAGGCACGAATATGCAGAATATAGCTTAACTTTAACTGCCGACCTGATTCTTACTACAAGGCCGAAAGTTCCTTTATTGGTGCTTTTCGCGCGTTCACTACGGTAACCTAAACTGATAACGCACTCTGTCAACAGCTTGTCAGTCTAGGTAGGAACCGGGACTTCAGACCTTTCTCAGCCTATGGATCCTTAAGCGAGCACTCTACCATTGCGCTATGTCAGCACCAGAGTTCCAACAGGAACTTAATTTTGCAGGAACCGGAGCAGGAGCAGGAATTGAATTTTTTGCAGGAACCGAAACAGAAACAGGAACTGGAATTTGAAATAATTTTCATTATCGAATTACTGTTGGAGGGTTTAGAAAGAATAAACGAATTTTCAACTATTTCATCATCCAGTTTAACAAGATTGAACTAATTGGAAAAAACGTTCATGAGAGACTAGGTGGAGCCACGGAATCCTTTAAAGGTGTGGTTTTGGGTTTGGTTTAGTTTTATATATATTGTAGTTTTTAGTTTGAAATAAAACTAAGATTGACACATCCACCTACAGGTGCTACACATTTGAGAAAACAGGTTGTTGGCCCATATTCTCAAATGTGTATAGCAACTAACATCAGTTAGTAGTAAATTTTCAAACGAACTAACTATTGCAGTTGTTGAACTCAAAATTGATACAAGAATGAAGCAAATCATGCGAAAAGTGTGTTGAATTTGGAGCCTCAAAATTCACGGGTTTACAAGTTACAGGACATATATATCACATCGTGATAATAGGTGCTTTACACGTTTGAAAATACGGGCCTTAAAATTCATGTTAATATAGATAGATTTATGGGATATGTAAGCTTCCGAAAATATTTTTGTTTGGTTTTTGCACTTGGATGCAGTAGCATACGTATGTTTGATTGATGTTGATACTGTTGATACCGATTACTACTTTTATAGGTTTTTCATGATGGCTTTTTGTTTCAGGGCCTCATGAAATTGTACCTAAGTATTTCTTAAAGATAATTTAAGTGTACTGATACTGCATACGTTATTTTACTGTTTTCGTAAACTGCGCAACAACATTTACCATGCCAGCAGTTCGTGGCGATGGAATGCGTGGTTTAGCGGTGTTTATATCAGACATTAGAAATTGTAAGTTGATTAAAATGTTATTTTCTTACTTGGCGACACTAGAATATTTAAAAGACGAAAAGTAAAGGAATAGCTTATTTGCAGCGCATACGTTTGATGTGGTGTTAGATTTTTTGAAAGATATTTCACTATTTTACGTGTTCTGTTCATATCTATGCAAGCAGTGGATAGATGTTGTACACTTTTGCTTATATACATTAGGGTGACTAACCGTTCATATATAAGTATTTCTGTTTTTTGATGATATGCAATAACTGATCTAAACCCTGTATTCATGGTTTTTCGCTTTGTGATCTAGGTAAAAGTAAAGAAGCCGAAATCAAGCGAATTAACAAAGAACTAGCAAACATACGATCAAAGTTTAAAGGTTCGTGCCTCATCGATTTTACGTACTAGTTTTCCAATTTCAGGCATTCGCAACCGTATCAAATGGTTATTTCTGTCTTTCGGAACAGTAATGTTAGTTTGAGCCGAAGCTGGAGCTTCGTATGCGGTACAGCTTCTGGACAGAACTCAGTTGATATCTTAGTTTATGCACGCTTTTACTTCTTCAGGTGATAAAACATTGGATGGGTATCAAAAGAAGAAATATGTTTGCAAATTGCTTTTCATTTTTCTGCTTGGTCACGATATTGACTTTGGACATATTGAAGCCGTCAATTTGTTATCTTCCAATAAATACACTGAAAAACAGATTGTAAGTATGCGCTGTAGTTATGTTGGTTGTATATTTGTTTGCAGGGTTTAACCGGAATTCCTGTTCCGGCCGCAAATCGTGCAAAAAATTCAGTTCCTGTGTATACATTCAAAGATGCAGCAACCGGAATTTTCACGGTTTCGTGGCAAATGATTACTAATCATCTAAATATTCGAAACGTTTTTGAAAAATTATTTCTAAATGAGTGTTTTTGCAAGTACGTAGTTTAATTTTGTTAATAAGTTGTTTCTGATGTATTTTTGCTAAACTTGATGATGAAATGGTTTAAAATTCGCTTAAGCCATTTTTTGACAAGTTTTCTAAAAAGACATATTTCAACACATACACATACATTTAAACTTAATCACGCTAATTAGTATTAAGTGGGCTTTTTGGTGTGCTTATTTCTCTCATTTCAAATAAATTTCACAAGGAAACAATGTGAATTTGGTCGTAAATTTTTGTACGTATAACATAGAGGTACCATTGTTATTCTCAATAAATACGTACGTATCTGGCAATGTTGACTATGGGCCACATGCTAATTTTTTTGCAAGAGCGGGATCTGGATATCCGGTTTAACTCTACTTAACAGTGGGTTGCCTGGAGTATTTCAGACTTGCCAATTTGTATTTATGCTTTGAAAACGTCATATTAACTCTTTATGTACGTACAATTCCGTTTTGAACCCGTAACCATTCGTCTTTTTTGATAAGTCACATCACTACACGCTGTGTTGAGGAATGTGTTTTTTATGTTTATCTGCGTCGAAGGACTTCTGTTAAAGTGACTTCGCTGCTTAAGCAGTTTTTTTGTAACAGGACCTGTGGTTTCTTCTGCCATCTACGCATGAGATTCAAAAGACCCACGAAGCGAACTACATTATACTGTCTAATAAAAGTGTGTCTATTAGGAAATTACAATGTTA
This sequence comes from Enoplolaimus lenunculus, assembly GCA_030248215.1. Lineage (NCBI taxonomy): Eukaryota > Metazoa > Nematoda > Enoplea > Enoplida > Thoracostomopsidae > Enoplolaimus > Enoplolaimus lenunculus. The sequence continues at coordinate 15,363 of JASANG010001092.1, forward strand.
ATATATTTATAAGCGACATTCTTTCGATGAACATAGATTACGGAAGAGGGTGAATTTGACTTTTTCCTTTATCTTGGAATAACTGTCTTATACCAAAGGAAAAACATTTAAATAATAAATATGAAATTAGTGTTTTACGGTTTAATTGAGGTAGTACCGAAATAAAAAAATATAATGAAACGTTTTGCAGTTGATTTGAAGCGCATATCAAGTGATCAGGGTGCAACCGGAATTCCGCTTCCGTTAAATTTTGATCTTCCGGTTCCGGTAAATTTTTACCGGAGTTAAAAATTCCGGTATTAAATTTTGGTCGGTGGAAATTAAGATATTTTACTAAAAGTGAGTATAGAAATTAAGTAGATTTCTATTCGTATAGTATATAAATCTTGACAATCGCCGGAAATAAACCATCGAAGGTAGATTTCGGTTCCGTGGATTATGAAAATCTATACAGCAGATAAAGTGATTACCTATCTCCATGTAGGGATTGTTTCACCAAATGAAAATTAAAATGAATTTTTCGGTGGCATGTATTTTTTATTTTCCGGTTCCGTTTCTTGTGTAATTTGTTCAAATTCCGGTTCCACTTCTGGTAAATTGTAATTCCAGTTGCACCGTGCAAGTGAATATAATAAGGATAAGGCTATACAACAAGTTGGTTCATGCTATAATGTTGGTGTGTTCCAAGATTACAGTGGGAAATAACCTATGTCCTAAGTCGGAGACTTGTTATCTTTAACGCTAACAGAGCTTTATTGCGCATTGGACTCAGATTGTTTGGACTCGAACCTACATGTCAATTACAGGATGTACGTAGGCAGATATTTGCAATCAGACGACAAAACTTACGTACTAGTTTTAGAACACAATATAACGTATTAGCCGCATTTTTTTCTGCTAATCCGCGATGGACACTACTCCAACGGCTTAATTTTGAAGTGAAGTATCAATTTTTTTTCATTTTGTGTTGCATAATGCTGATTTCATAGGTGCTAAAGTGTAATTTTATGTGAATTAGCATGATATATATTGGTGTTTGATCTGTTATGGAGCCTAGGCGCATGAAAGTTAAAAATTAGCAAAACACCAACACGAGTTGTTTCTTCTCACAAGGGGGGTTTTTCCCGCCGACATTTTTAGCAACTTCAAAGCATAATTTATCGTGCTAGGTGATGCTGAATGGTACTAATCAAGAAATTTTGTTAGACATAGAGATAATTACTATATATTTCTAGCGAAGTTATAGCAGAATAAAAAAATCAACGAAATTTGGGTTTTCCCATCGCACTGTATATAATATGTTAAGATTTATTTGTTGCAGGGCTATTTATTCATTTCGGTGTTAATATCATCGAATTCAGAATTGATTCGTCTGATTATTCAGTCGATCAAAACTGATTTGGCGTCCCGAAATCCGATTCACATCAATCTCGCGCTTCAATGTATCGCAAACATTGGTTCGCGTGAGATGTGTGAAGCGTTTGGCCAGGACATTCCCAAACTGCTTGTGTCAGGGTAAGTCAGTGGTGATCCTCGAGCAACTGTGCGTAACTACGTATGTATTACAAAAAACGTAGTGAATGTGTAAACTTTTTAACGTTTCAATAAACAAAGTTATAATAAATATTTAAGAGAAAGTGATACTAAATTATCCTGATTAGTGTTACATTTTTTAATGATATACACATTTAACTATCCGATTCTGGCAAGGCATTTGACTTAGCTTCTAATTGAACTATCCGACTTAAATTTTTTTGATATTTGGTTGCATCATGATATCGTTTATATGCTTTAGTATTACTTATAATGGTTTGAAGCCACTAGATTATGAGTTTGAAATATTCCTTTACTTAAAATATTTACTGAATATGTTTACGCTTTAGTGATACGATCGATTTAGTGAAACAGAGTGCAGCGCTGTGTTTGCTCAGGTTGTTTCGGACGAATCCGGATGTGATGCCACCGACAGAGTACGGCTCGCGAATTGTCCATTTACTTAATGACCAGCATATGGTTAGTTGTTGTTCTACATTAGTTTTCCTACAGTTTGCATCGTTGGGAATTGAACGTATTGCTTGGTACGCGCAATCGACTGTCTAGCAGCAATTAGCTATTTTCTTTAGATCCGTCACCACACCAGCATAATGCAAGCGGGTATCCGATTATGGTTTAATAGTGGACATATTTAACATCTGTCTGCGATTTCCTTTCTGAGCAAGCAGAGTTCTTAAGTTTTTTGCCACAAAAACGTAGCATGAACAAACTGCGATGATTTTTAGTTCTGTAAATCCTAAACTACAATCATTTATTGTGATAAGTTATCAATTTAATAGATACATAATACAGATGTTTTGATGCAATCTATCACAACAAGTAGGATAAAAATTAAAAGTTCAAAATTCCGATTCGTTTGATTGCGCAATCGGAATCAGAATCGAAACTCGTTTTGAATCGGAATTGTAATCGAAATCGGCCTGACTGAAATAGGCTGAAAAATTAAAGCTAACAATTAATTTTAATGGTATCAAAATCTCAATGTGTTTTCGAGAAACTCGAAGACACCAAGTTGCTCTCCTAGTAATATTTTTGTGGTTGAAAATGCAGCCACCCGAAAAAGATATATATATAAATAGCAAATTCCTCAGTACTCTATTGTTCATCTTGAGAGGCAAGCCGCAACCAAGTTTTATAATTATACCAAATGCAAAAAATGGGTGTGGCACTGTGCTTGTGACAAATGTGAAGATAACGGTTCACCCTTGCTCTATGCACAGCCACTCTTGTGCAGAGTTGGTTCACATCTCTGTTACATTCTCTCTGACACCTCTCCTCAGTTGACACCCACGCTTTTTACTTAGGGCCTATGCTATAATAGAACGTATTGCACTTATGTCTGAAATAGGCATACGAGCAGAAAGTTTTTTGTTTGAAACTAAGAATGCACTAATTTCGTTTATATGTCTTTTGTTTGAATATTTAGGGTGTAGTAACTGCGGCGTGTAGCTTAATCGATGCTTTGTCTAAACGATGGCCGCAAGAGTACAAAGGCTGCGTTTCATTAGCAGTATCAAGGCTGAGTCGAGTAAGCGAACTTTGCGTTCATTTTGATTTTTTACGATCACATGACTGTTATTTTTTCATTTGTTGACTTTGGTATTTGGGCCATTTCTACGTCTAAAATTATGGTTTATCAGACAACCAAACATATTTGTATTAATTAGTACGTATGACGATGTATGTGTAGGGGCATTATTAATGTTATCGTTTTGAGTATTGATCCGGTTAAAATTAATTGCAAGTTTGCTTTCAGATAGTAACGTCAACCTACACAGATCTGCAAGACTACACTTATTATTTCGTACCTGCACCTTGGCTGTCAGTCAAATTGCTACGTTTGATTCAGAATTATCCTCCGCCAGGTAAGTAGTTAATTTTCTAGTTGTAACTATGGTTGGTAGATTTTCAATAGCGAAATGAAAACGCTTCAATGGTTTTTGTTCGGGTTCAACTTTCGGTCGAGATTTTATTTCAGTATCTGTGTTTCAAAAATTTTCATCAAGTTGTTTCGTATATTTCAGCTCAATTGTTAAGTTTATAATCTTTTCGAGTAACAGCTATTTGTAATGATGTTGCTTCGCTGCTGGATGTTCGGAAAGTTTTGTAGTATATCTGAACCAGATACGTTAGTGCTGCTTGCCAACAATTTATTGTAGATGTAACAATCGACGGTAATGTAATAGATCTCTAAGTCTGCACGCTGTAGTAGCCATCCTTCTTTCAATATCTATCTATCTGTCTGCTTGTCTTATGATGAATAACTCAAACGTAATTTTCGTTTGGATGTGTGCTTTCTCCGTTCCAGCTGTGTATGGAGCGTAGTGTAGTGTTTTTTCCTGCGATAACGGTACAATACACAAGAGACTGCGGAAACTAATGTAAAGATGGTCATATTAACTACCTTGCGTTAGATAAGTATCTTGTCACAAATGCTATCTTTATTTGACTGTACAATTTTCACGCATAAACCTCTCTTAGTGTTGTGCGTTGTATATTTTAGACGATGCAACGGTTAAATCACGGCTGTTGGAGTGTTTGGAAACTATCCTGAACAAGGCGCAAGAGCCTCCAAAATCGAAGAAAGTTCAACATTCCAACGCAAAAAACGCTGTGTTGTTCGAAGCTATTTCACTCATCATTCATATGGACAAGTAAGTTTGATCTTAATATTAGTGTTTTTGTTTAGTACTGGATTTATTAAGCACGTGGCTTTTGAGAGCAATTGATTTGGTAAAACTAGTTCTTAAGTTTAAACTCTACGTACATTTGGCTTAGTATAAGCAAGCCGATTTGTTGTCGTTAGAAAACGAAGCAAAAAGTAGTTAGTTTTTCAAACACACGGTTGCGTACTATTTCACAGATGAGCTTTACAGTAATATATTAACTTTGTCGTTGCATTATACGTCTGTTTGTGTTTGATTTCTATTATATATAAGATTAAGTGTAATAATATCGATTTTCATAGGAAGCATTTTTGATTTTAATTTTAGCGAACCGAATCTTTTAGTTCGAGCGTGCAATCAACTTGGCCAGTTTTTAACCCATCGAGAAACGAATTTACGGTAAAGATAACGATGATGGCTTGAACTAGTCAAGCTAGTTATTACCAGTATGAACGCTTAAGGGAATGGTGGCTCTTGGACCAACGGAAGACAATATGTATTTCACATATTTACTATGTATGGGCATATTTCGGTTCGACTAGCTGCAATAATTAGACCAGGTTTACCTTAACCTAACCGTGGAAAAATAGTTATTAGTGCCACTTTTGACCGATACTGTGCTACTTTGTACACAAGTTGCCGGATGGCATTATTGATCAGTTTTACAGACAAAACCACAGAATAGAGACCACCCTGAACGTAACGTATGATTAGTATTTGTGTGCTCCGTTTCAATTTTGTTTTAGTGGATTGCAGCTGATTTTTTAGCGTATAGAAAGGAAACCACAGCAAATAGCTCTCTCATCCAAAGATGTATAGTATCATCATATGACTGAAATACCTGACGAATTACGTATTATTGTGCAAGAATCGCTGTATATGTTACCTTTTGTGTTTAAGGTATTTGTCGCTTGAAAGTATGTGTTTACTGGCTACGTCAGAATTTTCACACGAAGCTGTCAAGAAGCACCAGGAAACGGTTATCAATGCTTTGAAGGTAATTGAAATGTACATGGTATGCTTTAAAACGATGTTTGCTATAATTTTGAAATGAGTGGTGCCAACAGTTGCTGTTAGCGAAGAGGAGTTGAGAAATTATTTTTTCTTATAGCGTATTGTGTAAATTCGCAAAGCCAGCCTGAAATCTTCACAGATTTCAGCGTTCTTTAACCTAACGTAAATCATGTGTTATCAGGATGCAACCGGGATTCTGGTGTCATGCTATAATTCTTACCCCGTTTAATTCTTCTCTCGCTCACGATATAATTCTTTCCCCCGAAGTGCTGAATGTATAACCCAGAGGGCTTTTAAATTTATGAAAGAGTTTAACCAAAGGTTGGGCAAGAATTAATCGTGTATTTGTATAATTAAACCGGGGAAATTATATATGTGGGGAGAATTAAACGCAACTTTATTGAGGGGAAAATTACGCCGGCATGTGGGGAAAAATTACACCGGCATGTGGTGAAAAATTAAACTATTAAACTGTTAATTCTTCTGGGGAAAGAATTAAGCTAGTATAGTTCTTCCGGGTGAAGAATTAAACGGGGGAAGAATTAAACGTGACATTGGTTCAGGTATTAAAATCCGGTATTTTTTTACTATTCGGTTCCGGTAATAAATCCGGTATATTTCACCAGAATTTTCCGGTGTTTTCGTTATTGAAAATTTTGCTCATTCGAAAATTTAAGAAAAATTGGCATATCATCCTATTTTTTCTAAAATTTTCTTAGCGTCTATTGCCGAAATTTTCATAATTTATCTTATGTTCCCAGCTATTGCATTTGTTTCAGAATTTTGACATCCTAAATGATGCGTTTACACGTACGATTTCAATAAAATAGCTTTAAAATGAATTTCTGGCTGGCTAACAAGTATTTTTTGTTTTCTGGTTCTGGTATTTTTAGTCTCCCGTTCTCGGTATTTTTAATCTTCCGTTTCCGGTATTTTGCAAATGCGGTTACGCCCTGTGTATTATATAAACTTTTTTGGATTTATTAATCTTCATTTTGTGTTTGTTTTGTTTTAGACAGAGCGCGATGTAAGCGTGAGGCAACGAGCTGTTGATTTACTCTACGCAATGTGTGACAAAACGAACGCAGAAGAAATTGTTGCAGAAATGCTGATTTACCTTGAATCGGCCGATTATAGCATTCGCGAAGAAATGGTTAGCGTTTCTGAATAAGTAATATAGGCGTTAGTGATTCTTTGCGGAGTATTGAATCACTCTTTCTTTTTTATTACATGTCAGGTCTACTTAGTTTGGCCTTGGAGACCTGTTCGTTGACCGGTATATGACAAAGATTGAACAATTTTAGTGGCGTATTGGCGTAAAATTAACGTCAAAGTTGCAGCCTAACATAGGTTCTACACGAGTTAAGTAGTTTGCATAAAGGTGTAAATAAATGTGTTACTTCGCATAAGGTGTTGATTCAAATAGGTTAATTGGGCAGCTCAATGAATAATTGCTCGACATGTCTACGTTGGTGGTTTTGGGGGTTAAATTTGTAGACCCATTTGTCTATCAAATAATTGTGATATAGAGTTTGATTTTTCAGGTGCTAAAAGTGGCGATATTATCTGAAAAATACGCACAGGACTATACGTGGTATGTTGACGTAATACTGAATCTCATTCGCATTGCTGGTGATTATGTAAGCGAAGAGGTAAGTGTAAATAGGAAGATTGCAGTTGAAGTGCAGTTATATTCGCCATGCGGTTATTTCGGAGTTGTACTAGTCGTGATCCGCTATCTGTCGCCTTACCGGATGACGTTAAAGTTTTTAAAAGTATAGCGACCTTCTGACAATTATATTGAACTTTTGATTTTGAATTTTTCAATTCGAAAAAATGAATTGTTGAACAAAACGACAATTTAAGTAGCTTTTTAGTCCGTTTTTACGTTTGGATGTTGCCTCGTCAACCACCTATTATTGTAACTGTAGCAAACCGATATGTGCATTTTTAGGTTTGGTATCGCGTAATACAGATTGTCGTCAACCGTGAAGACGTTCAGGGATACTCGGCGAAAACTGTCTTCGAAGTAAGAATTTTGTCTTATCCAGTGTGAGCATTAGTTTCCACATCTTATCTGTTGTGAGGATTCGTCATCCAGTGCGAAAGTTAGTGCATACATTTGATCTGATATCATGTAGGCTTATTGCGAATTTGGAAACTACAACTGTCCAAGGAATCGCACAATTTGAAAATACCTTTTGCCATTTGGATTTCATTGATTTGTATTTGCATTTTTCTTTGTAAAGTTTACTACTACACATTTAGTTTTATAATTTGGAATGTTTTAGGTCAAGTTCAGGTCGTCGATTCACGTTTTAATTTACAACAAACTTAGACTTAACACGTTTGATTGATACGCATATAATTTGTTCTAGGCACTGCAAGCACCAGCTTGTCACGAGAACATGATCAAAGTTGGGGGCTACATCCTGGGCGAATTTGGTAATCTCATTGCTGGAGATCCGCGGTCCGGGTACAGTTATAGACGTTGTTATTGCTTTAGTGCCTGTACACAATATTTAAATTTTATCTAAATTTATTCCCTTTATACCTTTTTACTCAGTAAGCATATATTCGTTATACTATCGGTTAATATTAGAATTGAAATCAGGTTACTGCGGGCTCTCGTATATAACGAGCAGCAGGGTGCAACCGTAATTTTGATTCCGGTCAGAATTCCGATTAAAACGGGTTCCGATTTCGATTGCACAATCAGATGGAATCGGAATTTTCTGCTCAATTCGTATCGCTACAGTCTGAATGCAGTTGGGTTTATAGTCACTTCGTTACGATGCGAAGACACAGTGTGGTCGGCATATAGCGTGGATATAGCTTGACACCAAACGAGATGGGTTTAAGTCCTTTGAGTAGGTCTATAGGTAGATAGATGATCGTTTGAATTTTTGAAGATAGTCGTATTCAACCTTAAACATATATTTGTTTGATGTTTGACCCATGTTCCTTTCAAGGGCATCTAGTTTTCCCTACGTACTATGAAATTGCAGCAAATGCTGGTAAACCTGTGAAAAGTAGAACTTAATTTATTCAATAATTATTAGCAGATATTCTGAAAACACACAGAAAACCATGAAAAACACAAAAACTACGAAGAACGCTTTAGAAATAATTTTTTACGAAAATTTTAATTTTTTTCGGTGATGACCGTTCCGATTCCGACTGCGTTTTTCCGATGCCGGAATTCCGATTTTTAGGTTATGAGTTTTTAAGCTGATTGAATTTAAATTCTGCCTATTTTTTCTTTTGTTTGGAAATCTGTTTTTTGGTAATACATATTCTCAATTGTTACTTGAAGAGCATCTTGCAGAGTAAGTTATTTCGCTGATTTTCAAAATGTGACTGCAGTTGAAATTTTTACGCTCTACCTTTAAACGAATAAAAAATCTAAACTTAAAATTTTGCTTCATAGCGGCAAGCAGTGCTGTAACACAGCAGCAGTGATTTGGTTAAAAGTCTCATTTTATAGGCCGATGGTTCAATTTGAACTGCTTCATTCCAAGTATCATCTGTGTTCAATACCTACTCGAGCCTTATTGCTGTCGACGTATATTAAATTTATCAATTTGTTCCCTGAAATCAAACCCCACATTCAAGAGGTTAGTTGCAAGTAAACAAGCGTTGTGTAGAAGCAGTCCTGATTATTTTAGGCGCAATAGAGTAAAAATTAAAAAATTTATACCCAAGTTGCAAAAACATAAAGGCGAGGTCCCCAGAAAAAATTCTGGGATTGGGTTTTGGTCTATGTAGCTCGCTGTGAACCTCGCTGTTGATTTTTTGTAAGCATGTTCTATAGTAGAAGCAAAGATTTTACAGTTAACTAGAATATGGTGTCGGTTTATACTTATTACATCTTCTCTGTTTTGATGTGTTAACTGCTGAAAGCTGGAAAATTTAATAAAATGTGTTTAGTGTGGTCGTTTTAAGCTTGTTGGTCTGCATTGGGTTAACTCCAGATAAAGTGTTATAGTCATTATGACAGTAAACTTTCATTGATATGTTCCTTAGAGGCATAACTCGGTAGTTATCTTGATATATGTAACACAATTTGTAGAATTATGTCGTTAAAAATTGTGTCAAACTTGTTTTAGGTTCTGACTGCAAATTCGAACTTACGAAATCCAGACGCTGAAATTCAGCAGCGTGCAGTGGAATATCTGCAATTGAGCAAAGTTGCGGGTGCTGATGTATTGGTAGGTTACGTATAAAGCAACGATTGTTATTATTCTTTGTTCATATGCAATGAAGAGACAAGAGTCTTGGCCTTGGGTGGATACGGTAGTCAGGTGGCTGGGTCCATTTAGTGGATACGAAAGTACTTAGTAATCTAGTCCGAAATGTTCGCTTATTATTTTTCGCAGTGCTAGACATTCCACGCAACAGTTGTTATGGTTTATTTTGCTTGAGTTGTTGCGTAAAAATTGAATAAGTTTTAGTCAAACAACAGATGATATTCAGAAATTAGTAGATGTTTGTTGTCAAATTGTTTAGCCGAAATTAATTTTACAGTGTGGTAATTAATGTTTACGTAAGTTTCAAAATGTGGTATTAAAGTTATTTCCGCGTTCGTTACTGTGATGTTTCTACAGGCGACGGTTCTCGAAGAAATGCCTCCGTATCCGGAGAAAGATTCGTCTTTGCTGGCGAAATTAAAGCGGAAAAAGCCAAATCTTGATGATGAAACGCTCGCAGCGGATGCAAATACAACGCGACTTAATAAAACAAAAGGGCTCACCGCGGTGGTCAATACAGGCGGAGGCCATGTGGTAAGAAACTATGCTGCAAGTCAGGGTGTGATCGGATATTAATTTACTGGACCGTAGCCGGGTACAGTGCATTTTTAATAGAATCAGAACCTCTGCAAAACTCGCGAATTGGCTGTTCTCGGTCTCGGTTTTTTAGTCTCGGTGGTGTGCAAATCGAGACCGTAGAGGTAAATAAGCTACAAACCATTGCTCTTAGCTTAGCTAGTTACAGTTGAACATAGGACGTAGCATTGTTTTGCTTGTATCATTATTGGTTACTTGTTTACTTTTCTTCCATCCACACTATGACTGTTTTAATTGAAGACTCTAGTTATCCCAACCAAAGTGGTTATTTTATTACATTATGACATGGATGGCTTAAGTTAGGTTTATGCTTCAGCTTAGGCATAGGCGTGGGTAAGTAAACAAGTAACTAAAATGCACATCTCAAGCAAAGTAAATGGACTTTTTCAGAGTTCATCACCAAGTACCGTTTTCGTTAATATTAGAATCGACGGTCACATATAATCCGCTTAAGTTTATTTTCATAGGTGTAACGTCTGTTATAATTGGAGTTGGTTATAATTTTATGAAAGTTTATAATCGTTGCGTTTGTTAAATTAAGCGGCAAGTTCGAGCAGATAAAGAATATTCAAAACTTTTGTTATAAAATCGTAAGTGCTTTATTTTTGTTTTAATTTGAGGATACCAATGGTAACGCGGCGGCCAATGATGGTGGTACAGCTGATCTCCTTGGATTGGAAATTGAGGATTCTGCAAGTACGTATATATTGTTAACCAGTGCGTTTTTTTAATTTTTTCTTGTATTCTCAATTGTGTGTAGCGTTTACCGTAAGTTATGAACAGGTTTCGTAAATTTCGAATCAGGTTTCTTAATGACTGTGTGACTCAGTGTTTTTTGGTTCAGTCAACTAATTCATAGCAATCGGCGGTTAGCAGTCCAGTCAGCAGGAATACGAGAAAAACCCTTAAAACGCAATAAACACCAATTTTCAGTTTGAAATATTAAAATATTTTTATGCATGATCAGTACTACTTAAAGGAGGATCTAGATCGTTCAGGATTAAGGTTTGCTTTTGTTAAAGGTCAGCAAGGTAAAGGTAAACAGAGGTGTCATCCTGTCTTGATAGATTTTTTAACAGAGGTTTTTGTAGTGTGGCATCGAAAGTTTAATAATTTATGGCAAGTGATACCTTCTTGTTGTACTATGCGGGACCCCTAGAGTTGCACATTCTTGTCATTATTCACTCTTGGTTTTACCAATAGTCGGTAACCAGTCGTAGTGGGACTACATTTATTTAGCGAAGCTCGAACACACGTAAGCGAATAAGGTAATATGCATAATATATTAGTTATTAGCTAACTATTCATTGATTGGTTTTGGAGGTTTGTAAACAATTTATTCAGATTCCTCGAACCCAAAAACCCTTCAGTCACCCAAATAATTATTGAAATAATTTAAAAAGTCCTAATTTTGTCTTGTCAATTAGTTAATATTCAAATTAGCTATTAGCTAGGTACTCGATTATCTGTTTTGACGTTTTGTACACAATTTATTCAGATTCTTCACACCAAAAAACCCTTTAGTGCTGAAATTAGATTGCTTTAACCGTAATAATTTAATTTAGGCTTATAAACTGCAAATTATCAATTAGCTCACTAGTCAATAATCAGTTTTGGAGGTTTGTAAACAGTCTATTCAGATTCCTCGCGCCGAAAAACCCTTTAATACTGGAATTAGATTGCTTGTAACTAATAATTAGTGAAATAATGCAGAAAGTCCTACTTTAGGCTTAACAAATTATGGAAATTAAGTTAAATATAAAACTTGGTGTATGCACTCATATATTTAGGCTAATCAATTAAATATGCAAATTAGCTATTAGCTAACTATTCGATTATCGTTTTGAAGATTTGCAGACAATATTCAAGTTCTTCAAACCCAAAAACCCTTTATTGCTGAAATTAGTATTTTTGTAACCTAATAATTAGTGAAATATTTTAAGAAGTCCTTATTTACGCTTATTAATTATGCTAATATGCAAATTAGCTATCAGCTAACTATTCAGTTGTCGGTTACGGAGATTTGTAAACAATTTATTTAGATTTCTAGCTCCCAAGAGCCATTTAGTACTGAATTAGATTGCTTGTAACCCTAATAATTATTAGTGAAATACAGTAAAAAGTCTTTAACCAAACTGTGTAAATTAGTAGCATATTCTACTAGAGAACAATATTTGGGACACTATAATTTAATGCAAACGCGCAGAAACATTAACGAACATTAACGTTGCTTCAAAAATTCGGTGAAATAAAAATAAATATTTGAAAAAATGAATGACAACGACACACTTTTTTACGCTATGACCATGAGATTAGCCAATTCGCAGTTAAGTAGTGGTATGCTTGGGATACTCGCCCAGCACCTGTTGCACGTGCGTATCTGGACCGGATCGAAAAATTCATTTGTTATTTGCGGACAGACAGTGCTCCGCGAACCGGTCCGTCTAAAGCCGTTCCGGACCGGTCCGGCATCAACGGACCACCTATCCGGAGCGGGGTCAGCACTAGCAAATTTATATGCTGCTTTGATCCGTGATTCAAACTTGTTGAAAAGGGAAATGGTTCCAAATTTTTCAGAAAACGCGGAAATACTGTTTAAGCGATTTTTCGTCTACACATTTCAGCCTTTAAACCATTTAAACCAGAGTGGTAAAATTTTAAACAACACATTTATCGGCCACCATCTGATACATCGAACAAGACCGGTCCGGCCTAGTCCATATCACCAAGAGTGCATGGCACGAGAGTGTGCAACTCTTGGATTCCACATTGTACGAAATGTACCACCGGGCGTTGCGTTTGTGGCCGATCCCTCACTTGTTTAGAGAGTTGGTCGCTGTCACTTGCAATAATCCTTTTGCCGGATACATAAAATGTAATGGTTCGCATAGGTTGTACCCCACTCAAATTAAAGGGGGTAGGCCAAAAACGTAACGCGTGCCGGGTACATTCTTACTCTTGTTGAAGAATGCATCAGTCACTTTTGACATCACTAACTCTTACAAAAGCTTTTAAACCTTTTACAAACACTGGAGCTTAAGTTCTGATCGTAGATGTTGGAAGAATTCAGCCCTTCTTTTGAGATGTTGGCTACGCGTATGCTCAGTGTCGGATATGCTACAATTGGTTGTTTGGACACCGAGCTTTAGGTGGCGATAAATATCGTCGGTCCATAAATACCCGTTCTATTGTTATTATCCTAAAGTAACCGTTTTGGTTGTTAATTTCGAAATCAATCGCAATTGCCTTTTGTAGCCAAATCTCCGCAGTCGAGCACAGCAACATCGTCAGCAATAAATGGCATTCCGGATGCCGCTGGAAATATAGGATCTGAAGCTGTGAATGGACCGAACACTTCAGCATTACCTACAAACACGCTCGTGAATGCCGTAGAAGGATTGGTCACATGTGGTCAGGATAGTGGTTCCCCTTCACTGGATACTGGTGACGCTACTGTGATGAATGCGGTTGAAGTAAAAAAGTAAGCATTCGACAGCATACTCGCGAGCAGGGGCGGTCCCTGGACGCAGGGGTGCGGCGGCCCTTTTGAACTTGGTCTGAATGCGACAGGATGATCGTAAAGCGTTCCGGCGTATAGGAAGTTAGTTCACTTCTCCAGTAGCGAACCTTTAGCAGTATTTAATGTTTACGATTGTATTCTGCTATACTTTGGTGATTCTTATCTGTTTTACCAGAATGATTGTAAAGCATAATGGCATTTTGTTCGAGAACGACATTATTCAAATTGGCGTCAAAATGGAAATTCGACAAAATCTCGCTCGACTGGGGATGTTCTACGGCAACAAGTCTGCGTCAACGCTGTTAACAAATTTTACACCGAATGTTGCATGCCCTGGAGCTCTCGCTAATCAGTTGAACATTCAAGTCAAACCGGTCGATATGACAATTCAAGCTGCAGCCCAGGTTCAACAATTGATCAACGTCGAATGTGTCGCCGAATTTGAACGCCAGCCAACGCTTCAGTTGACATTTACGCAAGTTTCTAGTTTTAGTGTTGTGGTTGTTTGTTTGTTAGTATGGTTGTTTGTTTGTTTGTTTGTGTTTGTGTGCTTGTTTGATTGGATACGTCAGCCAGGGTGCAAAGCGGAACTGGATCATACCGGAATCGGAACACGCAGTTTCACTAGGTAGTTCCTATAACAGGGTGCAAGGCGGAACTGGATTATACCGGAATCGGAACGGAAAAGTCATACCGGAATCGGAATCGGAACTACAAATTTTGTGACTATACAGATAATTTGTATTAACAAGTATAATATTAATTTAGGGTGTCTGTTGGCCGGCAACAATTCTCAAAACCGTCGCATGAACAAATGGGCAATCATTTTTTGGCTCTGTAAAACTAAACTACAATCAATTATTGATATGTTAACTCATCGAAAATAATTTAATAGATAAATGATGCCGAATTTTTATACAACATCATAACAAGTAGGCCTAAAATTAAAATGTGGAAATACCGATTCCGATTGATTGTGCAATCGGAATCGGAACTCGTTTTGAATTGGAATTCTAATCGGAATCGAAATTCCGATTGCACTATGACGTCAGCCACCATTACCTCTGGCTTCTGGCATTGTTTGGTGAGCGGCAACGTGTAATACCGTTGGCGGGTGTTGATTTTTAGCCAGTCTGATATCCGGAAAGTTACGTTATGCTTTGCAGTGATAAATAATTTCCGGCAATCGCAACTTAGCGAAATAATTAATCGCTATATGCTATAGCGTATGATTTAACGCACCATATGGTCCTTTTTGCCGGAGCCCAAATTTTAATGCAATCTTTGTGCAAGATGAGTCTGGGAGGAAGATTCTGGTGTTTCGGTCATGCAAAAACTTTTTAAACATATGCTTGTATAAGTATTAGTTTTTCTGTTACAGCATGCCTAACGGCAACCTTTGGTACGACTCAATGTTTCGTTTTTCCATCTTGGCAATTTAAAACCCGTTAGAAAATATTCAATGACCTCAGTTGTACCAATGCCGAGGCCAAGGTCTCAGCCTCGATTCATAGGCCAACTCTAATCCATACATCTTATGATTGACGTGATAATCCGACCATATGTCGTAGTGATATTGCGCCGGATTGCTTAGTATTATATATGATGCCACGGCCTCATGATTTATAATTGCATTTTTGACAGACTTAGTATTGCGGCTTTTACGAAGACATATATAGTCGTAGTATGACTTATGAACTTCTGATTTGTGAATGCTTGGTGTATGTTTTAGATCTGACACGAATGTCGCTCACAATTTGCAGTTGTATCTACCATTGTTTGTGAATAAATTCATTGAACCAACCGAAATGAGCGCAGAGCAATTTTTCGGACGCTGGAAACAGCTTTCGCAGTAAGTTCAAAATAGGCACTACGAATACAAATGTAATTTTGTGTGTTTTAAGTACCATGGGTTTTGATCAGACAGTTGGCAGCCCCGGCAGTTGCGATATTATAAAATTAGAACATTGCTTTTTGACCTTCAAAACTAATGGAATTTATTACTCCAGTAAATTAATTTTCGCAAATAGCTGTTATTTCGGGCGTGACCTCGGTTTTGAGAATTGTGACGTGAAACAAAAAAATGATTTATGTAACAAGTTAGATATTGTTAAAAATGTAGGCACTACCGAATATTGTTTAATTCGGCTTTTTTACAATAAATTGAATCCGAACTGCCATTTTTGCAGAATCCTAATCGGAAGCTTTGTTGCTACTTTGAACCCTGGTAATGCAAATCTGTGGTGCTCCCGGTCGTGAACGCTTTATACATTTGAAAACTGCGACTTGGATATAGTGAACTTTTGTTGCCAGTCTGAGCCCCGGCAATGCAAATCTGTCTTGTTCTTGGTCATCAATGCTATATGTGTTTGATGCGACATCAGAAAAGCTATTGGGGGTTGTATAAAATACAGTTTACGTATTTTAGACCTTCGCAAGAATGTCAGAAAATATTCAGTGCCAAATACCCGATTGATAGCGATAATTCGAGAACGAAGGTAAGGATGCATTTTATTATTGTTTGTTTTTAAAAGAAATTTAATTAAAAATTTCTTCTACGTTGAATAAGTGGGTTACTTTACAAGTATAACCAACCGTTGTTAACAGTATTTTATTTATAGTTGACAAGCTCCGGTGTTGAGTGTTTGGCGAATGTCGATCCAAATCCTGATAATTTTGTCGCGGCCGGGATTTTGCATACACGGCTTGCGAAAATTGGCTGTTTGATGCGGCTAGAACCTAATATGCAATCTCGAGTAAGTAACATATTTTCATTATAAAGCCAAGGAATTATGGTGAGTTGTTTGTGGAGGCCAGTTTGTCATGCTTCACGTTGTGACAGAAGATCCGGCACCGTAAAAAATCAACATTTGTTACGGCTCCTGTTTATACGTTGTCAGATATTTATCGTTCAAAGTATTCCATATCTCTATTTTTGGTCAAAATTCAAATATATCGCAGTGGCATTTGTTCGAGGTAGCAGAACTAATACGAAAAGATTTGTAGAAACAAAATAAAAGCAAATTATAGCATAATTATGGTTTATTTTTATTGAAATTAATATGCATCTAATATCCAGCTCAGTCCAGATATTTCGCTGTCCGCTTCCGGCTTCAATATTTTTTGGTATCCGGTATTGGTATCACCCTGACTGGCATATAGGCTACTACCTCGGGTTCTCGTTGTTAATTTGACTACTGATGTACTTGGGCTACTGGTACAATGGGGCATTGTTATTTAGAAAGAGTCAACTTTGATTCTAAGCGATTGTGTTTTTGATGTTTTAAATAGTGTTTATTGATTTGTATAAATCATTTTAGATGTATCGTCTGACAATTCGAACTAGCAAAGACGCGGCGTCAAAGTATTTGTGTGAACTATATGCTGAACTATTTTAAAAATATTTGTTATGCTAGATATGGTATTATTTTTATTGTTATTTATTACTGTATTGGACGCTTTTCCAGATCAGTTCAGCCAAGAGTGGATGATGTCCACCTTGCAGAAGAGTGTGCAACTGCTTGGGCTGTGCATGGCGCAAAGTGTACCAGCACGCGTTGCATTTTTGCTCTACCCCCCTGATTTGGGGGGGGGGTAGTCATCACTTAATCTACATAGTAAACATAGGAGTTAAAATATAATCGGAGCGACTTTAGCTAAAATTCAAAATATTGGTTCAACGTTCCCCCCAGGGGGGAGGCAAAACCACACCCGGGGCACCAAACACAAAACCCCCCCCCTAAGTCCCCCCTCCTCTCCCTTTTTTAAATAAGATTTGCAACAACTTGGCCAAGAAAGTATTGTTAGTTGCGAACTATTGTTAGTTGCCAACAACATAAATGTTCTTAGAGTTTGGTTCGAAAACTGTTGTACCTAGTCGGGCTGCAAGTTATAAAGATTTGATGTCGGTCGCAAACTACTGAAAAGTGTTAATTAACTACACTGCCAGCATAATCATTGTTTGCAGCGGGGCCAGTATTCTCAAATGTGTGTAGCACCTATCACCAGTTAGCAATAGGTTATTTAACAAACGAACTACGTTAACTACTACTGAGCGTAGTATTCTATACTTTAGTAGTAATCGTCAAGCCCCAGTAGTTAAGTATTGTGCTAAATTACGAAAATCGCCGATCAATTGTTCAGAAGTTACAAAAGCAATCGACACCTGGTGATAGGTGCTGTAGTCATTAGGGCATACCAACATAGGTGATAAGGCTTAAACATTTTGGGGACTTAACGAACGCTTTATGTATATTTCAATCTTTGTTATTCCGGCTCTTGCACTAATCCTAAACGTGTAAAAAGTGCACAAGAGCCGTTGTTCGTTATTTTAAATCAAAACGTAATGAAAATTACGTTGTATTTAGCACGCTGGTGCAACGGGAGCAGGTTAAGTTGTGACGCTGTACTGCCGTTTGTGTGAATATATTGAATCACAGTGTCTAAACTCAAGAGTGGGCCCTTTTCTCTGGATAACAGTAAACAACTGTGTACGAAACAACTGTGTACGTTATGTGCAAGAAAGAATGTAATCGGCAAGTTTTGTGTTTTCTCTTTACTTCACCACATTAATTGCAGGGATATGGGGAATATAAACATGACGTCAACAAAGAAACGGTCGCATGTTTTTGAGGTAATCAACATGTTTTGGTTATGTTTGTAATAAGCTTCAGATGTTTCTAAGACGCTTTACATTCACTGACAGTTAGAATGACCCCAAGAGTGACCTGATGTACGTTCAAAAATGTAACCCTCGCTGGCATATATTGTATCACGCATAAAATTAGAATGTTGCTACTGTTGTCTGACGCTTGTTATATATGGTGTACTGAAACTTTAGCAAAGTCATTGTTTTGTCAGTCCTGTGTTATAGCAGTTAATGTTACTAGTGCATGCTGTAGTGCCATAGGTTAGTGAGTGTTGCACTGCGCTGCGTTAATTGCTCTCATCTACATAAGATGGATTCGAAATTGTGTTAGTTTGAGAAATAGGAAATAAAACGGTTTGCTGCAGCGCGTGTTTGTACCATTAGTTTAGAAAATTTGTAGCATTTTGTTCCAGTGTCCAATTCCGATTCCTATGTGTATTTTGCTGTTTCGACTCTGATTGTTTTGTTACATTTAATTCGGTTAACATTTTGTCTGCTGGCTCTACGTTGGCTGTAAACTGGTTTAGGTATCATATTTCAGCACTGTTTACGGCTACACCAAGGAATACTGCCTGTATTACCAGGCCAGTTAATGTCAAGGTTAACCGTGTATGCGCGAATTGCTACAATATAATATACTTATCATTACGTACCGTTACTGAGAATGCTGTAAATTTATATTTGTATGTACGAATAGTCCTGTATTTGTTGCTCTTTCACGTTTCAAAGACGGTATGTTGAATAAGGCATAGTTGTACACGGACAATGCATTTTCCCCTGTTTACCATGTAACGATATGGTTGTTTTTAACAATAAGTTTGTATTGGTATTCACAGGGAAAGACTGTGTGGGCTGTATATTGCTAGGATCAATGTGATTTCTTCCAAGCTTGGCATTTGCAGTACTATTAATAATACTGTACTGACTGCTTTTGCGAAATAATACTCAGTCAGTAGACATTTCGAGACGTGTGCACAAAACCTTTGCAAAACGTGGTAGCTTTTAACTGAGCGATAATGGTAACCGTCTTCGTTACATAGTCAGAGTTTAATCTTAGCTTGGGGGTGAGAATTGAAAATATTCATATGGAAACGATGCAATTCCGTTTCACATCAGGTTTAGGCGTATTTGTAATTTAGGATTTGCATGTAGTATCTACATGTGTTATTCTTGTATTTCTTCGTCACTGTACTGTGATGTCAAATTAAAAATGTTTGAATTACGTCAGTGTAGTGGTCGTGTGAACCTTCTGAAACACCCATAGCCCCGACATGGGACCCTACGCGAATGCGGGTCCCATAGGTGGGTTTTTTGTGTGACTAATAGTTATCAGTAAGAAATCATAATTTTTTGGCTATCTTATCTCAAAATACATATCTGTGGAAAATGCATTCGCGTAGGGTCTCATGGCGGGGCTGTAACTACGTTTTTGAAACAAGCTTGCAGTAGTTAAAAGGGTGTAAAAAAGGGTAGTAAAAATTGCTTAAAACAGAAACGGAAGCGTGCAAATATTCATGGGGCTTAAAATAATTCCGTTATTTCTGTAATGGAAACGGGCATCGATTTTTATAAGAAACGGAAACAAATATCCGGTTACACGCTGGTGGGTAATGAATTTTGGGTCGCAGCAAATCGTAGTAGATGAAATTTCGTGGTAAAAGAAAACGGTTGAAGTCGTATGCTTGTACTCAAACCATTTTCCCTCTGTTTATTTTTGTTTCTATATCCATCCTATTGGTAAAAGTTCTCTTGTTTGTTCCAATATTCTATTAATAGATGTGTATTTATTGCAAAATACAATAAATTTTCTAGCATTTACTTATAAAAGGGCATGTATGTGTTAGATATGTTAGCAGGTAAAAAATTTTACGGGTCCACTGGCTTGCGGTGTTCACGTAATAACCGGGGCAGCCTGGGACACGTTGTGTCCCAGTTAGACTATTGGGTAACATTTTGTCTGCTAATAGACTCTACATTATATTCAAAAAGTCGTATTTGTCTGCTATCACCATGTGTAGGTCACCTTCTGTCCTTCAATATCATACGATATTCTACGTATTGTCAGCGAATATCATAAATATGATATATTTTCAAATGTCTGCCCACTTGAGGTAACATACCAAAATTGTCTTGTTGAATATCATATACTAGAATTTGAAATTGAATTTTTGAGTTATGACACTTTCTCTAATCGATTTTGTGTCGGAAATGGCTGTTAAGACGTGTATTTGGTATTTTAATCACATCTGTGCCTCTGCCGTCCGGCTTTCCGTTAATGTATTAGCAACCGAATATTACACTGTCCCGTTGAATATCATGATGCATGCTCAACTATATGACAAGGCTAATTACTCCACCTGCTAGTCTTATAGCACAGGCTTATCGAAAAGTCACTGCCTTTGTTTGGTTTCCTTCTCAGGCCTGCAAAATCAAAAGAGAAATATTATTTTTACCCCCAATGAGAGGTGGGATTGGTTTTCCAAACGTAAGTATACGTTGCCTTGTTAATCATTTAATTTTTTACATACATGTAATTACGCATAAGGAGGCCCTAAGCTGGAGAAGAAGTTTCGACCATCATTACAAAAATGTTCGATCCTTAACCATTCGCCAGCTTGCACGCTGCAAAACTCCACAATTTTATAAGGAAATTAGAACTGTGGTAATAAAATCAGGTTTTCAAAGACATGGCGCGGTTGCGTTAATTTTTGGGAAATTGTTTGATCTGGGAAAAGTAATGCCAAAAGAAATTTATATTTTATGGGTTACAGAAACCTTTTCAAAGGAACTACGAAACAAAACTAACAGTTGATCCCTGAGTTTAGGGGTTTCAGAAGAATATATTACGAAGTCTTGGATTTTTGCGAAAGCTAGTTTTGTAGAAGGTTCTGTCAGAAACTGTCATTTTACATTAAGACATCAAGTTTTTTTACAAATCATCGATTAGCCCGCTTCACTGAGGAACCAGAGTGTTGTGCCTGGTGCCGAAAGGCAGGAATAGAGATACTTGAAGATAACATTCACGTGTTTATATATTGCTCACGAGCTTACGACTTATATCACGACATGTCTCCTTTGTTGAAAACAATTGCAAAAATCAATCACATTAGTTTAAGTGATTTAATTCTGGGTAGGCGTATCCCGCGTAAAAATGATCAAACCCAGTTCAATTTCATAGTTCAAAATATGCAGTATGCAATCTGGCAATCGCAAATTGAAACACGATCAGGCCGTTTTATACCGGCCATAAATTTTATGAAGAAAAATATTTTTAGATGCCTTTGTAGAATACGTTCTACAATGCGGTTAGAGACATTTTTGGTTATCTTCAGTCATATAGTTATACAAGACACCCGTTAGGATTTCGATGTTTGCTGTGATTTTTTTCAAGTATGAAACACAAATTTTGAGTTGGTTTTGTGATTGTGCACAACAAAACGTTATTGTGTTTTTCCTATTTGGTAATTCTTATACCTTGCTTTATTAATGTTTGTGCCAGTTACCAGTATTTTTTCTTCTTCTCTCTCTCATGTGACATACCGACTCTTGTACACATTGTTCTTCTGAGAGCGGTGGTTTGTAAGTAAATGTCGTATGACATTCGAGTTTTGTCTGTTAACCCGATATGAGTGCTCGAATTTTAACGTTGACGTCGAATCAACATGGGACAAACCGTGTCCCAACTGCCCCGGTTATAACGTGAATCCCGCATAGTGGAATAAAGTAAGTTTAAGCTTTCGACTAATTTATGGTTTAGGCGTTCGGGCCTATGTAAAGAACATGGGCGGAACAGTATAACCATATTCCTAAGCCAAGCAAAAAATTAGTCTAAAGCTTTAGTTGCAGTATCGGATATATATCAGTAACGAAGGGTGGCAGAGCGTGGGTTAAAAATAAATAACAGTCCGTAACCCAATAACAAGCGGGGTGCCCTCTGGAGAGGCCATATAAATATCAGCCCCCACCTCTTATTCGGGTCAATACAGTAACTTAAGCAGAAGTATTTCAAGCGTTGGCTGCACACTATGCACTCCTGCTTATTGTTATCCCATGACAATTGGAATATAAAAAAGTAAGCAAAAAACAATTTCAAATAAGTTTTTCGTTCGTTCAGCACTGCCCACAACAACTTTGAATGCAACTCGAAAACAAAGATTTCATCTCATAAATAATACGATTTTTTTAACGTAATGTAACGAATTTCATATTAATGTAGTACTGAATTTTGAGTATATTTCTTAAGTATTAACAGAACAAAAAATGTCACTCAAGTATCAATGGCCGAGAGTAGCAAAAATTTCATTTCGGGAGGGTACAGGGACCCTGTACCCTCCCGAAAGGACAAGGTCTCGTGTAAATATTTTACCAAGTCAGGTGAGCAACTTCATTTGATCACTGGTTTTGCAGACAAAGTTACTCTAAATCCTATGGCAGTGCTTTTGTGTCTGCAAAAGATTCTGCGGGTATTAATGTCCCCGCTATCCGATCGCATTGTGTGTGGCCGTTTTCAGTAGAGCGACGTATAAAAGCCACGATGCTTGCGCTGTCACAATAAGCAAAAGTGTTCATTCTTAAAACTGCAGTCATTACTCAATCTCGGCAGTAAAATTTAATTTGCCCACAGGACGTTTTTTGCATTTTTTCGTGTGTAAGTTACAACTTTTGCTAAAACTCCTGCAAAATGATAAATTGCAATTATCAAATTGACTCACAGTGCTTTGACTGTTGCACTAAGCATGTTTTAGCAATGTTAAGATGATTATAGGTTGTGTAGACATCGTTTGGTAGTGAAAAACTTCTAAGTTTTAGTTGTCTATAAATGAATCTTAATAGCTTTAATATTCAGAATGTATATATGTAATTTTATCTATATTTAGGTTAACTTAAAATAGTCATATTTATACGAGTCATACTTTTCTTGCAACTATCTGTATCAGATATATTTCTGAGGCATTTGGTAGACAGTAAATATTTAGTCGACAAATATATCAGATAAAAACAAGCCAATACATTAATTTTACTGTATAATTGTCAATAATGGTTGAACTGAAAACATACTTGCTTACGATGTGTGTTCTATGCTTAATTTTGGTTGGATTAAGTGGTTTGGTTGAAACAAGATCCAACATTGCATCAAATAAAGTAAGAGAATATAACTAAGGATTGCGATATACTTAGCGTCCGGCGTCGTCCGTCACCGTTCGTACCATTACGTTATCGTACATAAGTTATTTGCGTACGCTACCGCACGGGTGACGGACAGCGCCGCACGGGTGACGGACGGCGCCGCAAGGGTGACTGACGGCGCCGCACGGGTGACGGACGGCGCCGTACGGGTGACGGACGGCGCCGCACGGGTGACGGACGGCGCCGCACGGGTGACGGACGGCGCCGCACGGGTGACGGACGGCGCCGAACGGTGACGGTAGGCGCCGTACGGGTGACGGACGGCGCCGTACGGGTGACGGGCGGCGCCGCACGGGTGACGGACGGCGCCGCACGGGTGATGGACGGCGCCGCACGGGTGGCGGACCGCGCCGCACGGGTGGCGGACGGCGCCGCACGGGTGGCGGACGGCGCCGCACGGGTGGCGGACGGCGCCGCACGGGTGACGGACGGCGCCGCACGGGTGACGGACGGCGCCGCACGGGTGACCGACGGCGCCGCACGGGTGACGGACAGCGCCGCACGGGTGACGGACGGCGCCGCACGGGTGTCTGACGGCGCCGCACGGGTGTCGGACGGCGCCGTACGGGTGACGGACGGCGCCGCACGGGTGACGGACGGCGCCGCACGGGTGACGGACGCCGCCGCACGGGTGACGGACGCCGCCGCACGGGTACGGACGGTGCCACACGGGTGACGGACGGCGCCGCACGGGGACCGCCGCACGGGGACGGACGGCGCCGCACGGGTGACTGACGGCGCCGCACGGGTGACGGACGGCGCCGTACGGGTGAGGGACGGCGCCGTACGACGGACGCCGCCGCACGGGTGACGGACGGCGCCGTACGGGTGACGGACGGCGCCGTACGGGTGACGGACGGCGCCGCACGGGTGGCGGACGGCGCCGCACGGGTGACGGACGGCGCCGCACGGGTGACAGACGGCGCCGCGCGGGGGACGGACAGCGCCGCACGGGTGACGGACGGCGCCGCACGGGTGACTGACGGCGCCGACGGACGGCGCCGCACGGGTGACGGCCGTCGCCGACCGGGTGACGCACTGCGCCGCGCGGGTGACGGACGGCGCCGCACGGGTGACGCACGCGGGTGCACCGCCGCACGGGTGACGGACGGCGCCGCACGGGTGACGGACGGCGCCGCACGGGTGACGGACGTCGCCGCACGGGCACGGGTGACGGACGGCGCCGCACGGGTGACGGACGGCGCCGCACGGGTGACGGACGGCGCCGCACGGGTGACGGACGGCGCCGCACGGGTGACGGACGGCGCCGCACGGGTGACGGACGGCGCCGCACGGGTGACGGACGGCGCCGTACGGTGACGGACGGCGCCGTACGGGTGACGGACGGCGCCGTACGGGTGACGGACGGCGCCGCACGGGTGACGGACGGCGCCGCACGGGTGGCGGACGCGGGTGCGTACGGTGACGGACGGCGCCGTACGGGTGACGGACGGCGCCGCACGGGTGACGGACGGCGCCGCACGGGTGGCGGACGGCGCCGCACGGGTGGCGGACGGCGCCGCACGGGTGACAGACGGCGCCGCACGGGTGACGGACGGCGCCGCACGGGTGACTGACGGCGCCGCACGGGTGACGGACGGCGCCGCACGGGTGACGGACGGCGCCGCACGGGTGACGGACGGCGCCGCACGGGTGACGGACGCCGCCGCACGGGTGACGGACGCCGCCGCACGGGTACGGACGGTGCCACACGGGTGACGGACGGCGCCGCACGGGTGACGGACGGCGCCGCACGGGTGACGGACGGCGCCGCACGGGTGACGGACGGCGCCGCACGGGTGACGGACGGCGCCGTACGGGTGACGGACGGCGCCGCACGGGTGACGGACGGCGCCGCACGGGTGACGGACGGCGCCGCACGGGTGACGGACGGCGCCGCACGGGTGACGGACGGCGCCGCACGGGTGACGGACGGCGCCGCACGGGTGACGGACGGCGCCGCACGGGTGACGGACGGCGCCGTACGGTGACGGACGGCGCCGTACGGGTGACGGACGGCGCCGTACGGGTGACGGACGGCGCCGTACGGGTGACGGACGGCGCCGCACGGGTGGCGGACGGCGCCGCACGGGTGGCGGACGCCCCCGCACGGGTGGCGGACGGCGCCGCGCGGGTGGCGGGCGGCGCCGCACGGGTGACAGACGGCGCCGCACGGGTGACGGACAGCGCCGCACGGGTGACGGACGGCGCCGCACGGGTGACGGACGGCGCCGTCCGGGTGACGGACGGCGCCGCACGGGTGACGGACGGCGCCGCACGGGTGACGGACGGCGCCGCACGGGTGACGGACGCCGCCGCACGGGTGACTGACGGCGCCGCGACAGCGCCGCACGGGTGACCGACGGCGCCGCACGGGTGACTGACGGCGCCGCACGGGTGACGGACGGCGCCGTACGGGTGACGGACGGCGCCGCACGGGTGACGGACGGCGCCGCACGGGTGACGGACGGCGCCGCACGGGTGACGGACGGCGCCGCACGGGTGACGGACGGCGCCGCACGGGTGACGGACGGCGCCGCACGGGTGACTGACGGCGCCGTACGGGTGACGGACGGCGAATGACGGACGACGCTGGATAGCACCGGACGTCAACAAAAGTATAGCACAACCCTAATAATTTCTCTATAAGCAAACACTAAATGAGGTTTTAATAGTTGGGCAAGACAAATGAAGACATATTACATTGTAAATTCGGATGAGTTGATTAATCAACACTGAGAGAGAATTTGATATTTCTGGCTATTTCTGTGTTAATAACAGTAAACATTAACCTACTCTGGGCTGATTTAATTCTGGGTTAGTTGATTAACTAACTCAGAATGAGTTCAAACAATTCAGAATTTGAGCTTTGAAAGACCTAGTTCAGAGCTCAGAATTCTGAGTGGATACAACTCTCATTCTAAGTTGAAATCAAGTCACTAAAGTTTACAATGTAAAACTTCAAACGCAAACGCAACTGTTTTGAGATTAAGTGTTTGGGTAAAATGTAGGTAGGATAAAACTGAACAAACGTTTTCAACGAAATTTTGTTTATGTCCAATTTTTATTAGTTTTTAAGAATTTGGGCTTATTTTCTGTAATGACAACTTTAAGCATGTGAGACATGTTTGTCCGTTATGTGCACATGCAATATAGTGCAGTGCACTGTATGTATGCTAGCTGGCAGCATACGGTCGACAAATATAGTCGAGGAAAATGGTAGTTGGACAGGCAGGCTACGTGGCGCAGTGGTAGGGTGCTCGCTTAAGGATCCATAGGCTGAGAGTTCAATCCCTGTTCTGGAGGCCCGCTTTTCCAGCTGCTTAGTAAAAGGTCTGATGCCCCGGTTCCTACCTAGACTAACAACAACAACATGTCACACCAATTTTTTAATATCTGAATATTCTGCTTTTTATATAAAGCTCATAACTCCTACGAATGAGAGCAAAAAACTATTTTCTAACCCAGTTGTGCAATTTTTGCCACTCAGCACTCAATGAGGAAGCGGTTTACATTACTTCAAAAAAGCCGACATTTCATAAGTAAATAAAGCATCATGAGGATTTCAATTTTTATGTGCATGCAGTGGTATATGTATTATATTGTTAACACATAATTTGAATATAAATTTTTAACCTGAACACGAATGGAAAAGATTGAAATGAATTATCTAAAGTACAGTTTGCTATTTTCTTGCAGGTCGCTACAGTTGTTGGTTGCGCAGATTGCAGCAAATATGCAAAATGCATTCCAAAGGATCCGCTATCGTTTAACGATGCTCAAACGATCAGTGTTATTATTCAATGTGAAGAACTGGAATCGCGGTACCCAAACGAACAACTGATACATTTCAGTATTTAAGGATCACTGTACTGTACTATTAACATTGTGGCGCTTGTATAGAACAGGGCCGGATCGTTTTTCGGAGGGGCTATAATAGAGTCAGTTTAAGCTTTAGACTAATCGTTTTGCTTAGGCATAGCCTTAGGCTTAGGCTTAGGCTTAGGCTTAGGCTCATCCATACGCTTAGCCTTAGGCTTTAGCTTAGGAATAGGCTCATCCGTACGCTTGGGTTTAGGCTTAGGATGAGGCTTAGGAATATGCTTGTACTACTGTTCCGACCCTGTTCTATACATGGGCCAACATTGTCATCAGAATCTTGACTTTTTTCCTAGTTTTTTTCGAACAGGACGAAACTATTACTTTCCAATTGTTTGTTTTTTAAACGAGAGTTCGCGGAACGCGTTAAATATACTATTTTGTAATAAAAACTCATTTTTTCGTTGATATAATACATTAGTTGTGTTCAGGTTTGAAACAAAATGTCATAACAATTGTAAGCTTGATGAAAGAAAATTAAAATTACTCTACGCACAACATATTCGGTCACGGCGCGAGGCTGTTGTTTTGCTGAAAATCGACATTCAGCATCTGTTTACTTTTGCAAAATAAAGCTGAAAAAACAATGTGTTGATTTTTGGTTTCAGTACTGGACGTTTAACAATCGCTCAAGCCAAAAACTCAAACATTGGCTACACATACACTCAAAAATGGCAAATATTTGATGGGTGTATGAAAAAGCGCGGATTCGGGTTCACACCAGTGTAAGTTTGAATGAATAATTTATGAAAATTAATAAAACCGAAAAAATTGAACGCAATCACTCGCGCCGAAAAGTTGGTTAACGTTTTTTTTTTTTCAAATTTATACTTCAGGAACAAAGTGTCAGGTGTGTCGCATGCAAAAAAAGGCGCAAATACACTTTAAAAATGGAAAATCTTTGACTATGGCGGTGTTGAGTTTGACTCAGTTTGTGTAGTCAGGAAAAGCCTATTTCAGAGAGAGTCAGTTTGACTCACCATTTTTTGCAGTGTACGCTTAACAATTTTTCATTCTATGTTTTCGTTTAGATGCATAACTTTTTGAGTTTAAAAGCTATAGGGAACTGATTCTTTGTAGTTCCGGGCCCTGATGCAAAATACTGTTGTCACTGCAGTGAGAAGTTGTGTCATGACCAAAGTATGTGGGTTTAAGTCAGCACTCGTAGAGAAATATTCGTGTACGACACGATTGCCGTTCAAAATTTTTTATTTAAATTATGAAGGCCTTTAGCCAAACTCAGTTTACTTTTATATGGATGGTGCGACATTTATATTTTGCTATTAAGATTAGTTTTATAGGCGTAACACGAAAGCAGTAAAAATTATTCTGAGTCTTACTGTTTGTACCTCAAAAAACCAGCTGAGCCTACACTCAAAATAATATTTCTGATATTTAAGAAAACATTTGTTACATTTAAGAAATATAATTAGCAAGGCGCACTTGAAAAGTATTTCTGTTATAACAGAAAAGTGTTCAAAAAAGTTTTGACATAAAGTCTGAAAATAAACGTTTTTCAGTTATTTTTAGATACAATTGTCTCAAATATTAAAAAAACTTTTCAGATTTGACCCAAAAAATACTTTTCTGAATAAATTCAGAAATACTTTTTTGTGTGATAAAATATGACTGCTGTGTAACGTTTGACTTTTAGATGTGTGGATGAAACGCATGCAGCCGCAATTTGGTTTCATATTTTACAGATCAATCCAAATAAATCAGCGGATTTTGTCAATGTTGTACAGAAAAGTAAGTAAAACATCAAAAATACGCTAAGAGGTTGTGAATGACGGCACCTTATAAGATTGTAAGCATAGGCGATAGGAGAAATATATTTCTACGAATTGTCTTGAAAGATTCGAAAAACAAACACCTTAACAGGCTGTATAATAACCTTCAGAGGTAAAAAATTTTCTCGCTTGCTACGCGAAGTGGTTTTAAATACCCTGTCGAAATGAAATCCTAGCTACGCCCCTTTGGAGCTTTATTCAGCTTTTCAAAATAATTATTCGCTTAATAAGCGATCGTTGTTACTCAGCGCATACGACTCGATGATAACAAGTAGTTTCTGGCTCGAGTTTACGCTTATAACTTTCCGCAGCCACTTATTTTATTATTTTTTCCGCAATGCAGATTCATACAAAACCCACACACGGCAAGTGAAGGCACCGCGGCAAAAATACCCCCACAACACGGTTAGAAACCAACATTTTGTATTAAGGTTAATAATTAAAATTTCGCTAAGATTTTCGCTCTCTTTCCTAGCAAAATTTTTTCAGTATATCTCTCTCACCCGTTGTAGAATTTTCTGAATATGCAACTGTATACACGGTTGATAATATTCGACACACAGAACGCGTTGTATTGCAGGTTTGGGCCAATGTAAACAACAGGAGCAGAACAGTATTATAAGCATGTTTCTAAGCCTAAGCGGAAGCCTAAGCGTTAGAATGAGCATATTCCTAAGCCTAAGCTTAAGCTTAAACCTAAGCCTAAGCCAAGCAAAAAAGAAGTCTAAAAGCTGATGCTTACTTTTTGTAGTACCGCAGGAAAATTCTCCGTCCCTGATCTTTACACGGGCCCAGGTTTGGATTACATTTGCGCTTTTTAATAGCGTTCAGGACCTATAGTTTTGAACAAAACAATTTATATATAGAGACATGTTTTATTTTTTATAAGGCGATAAAATAATTGTATATCTTTTACAAGAAACCAGCTATATACTACAGGTCGTTGATCGGAAGGTATTTGACACTGTAGCCGCTGCATTGAGATACTTAGCTTGCCATCGAAACATGTTTGCTTTGTGATTTTTGCACAAAATGCATGCAAAATTACCGGTTATAGTTGTGATTAGTAATATGCGCTCTTGAAAACATGAATATATTATTGTAGATGAAACAGTGTTGAATAGCTGTTTAAAAGACAATGATATCGATACAACATACAATGCTCTGCAAGCGTGGTAAGAAGCTCATGATGTGGCCAGCGAAGTTTGCAATTTAACTGTAAATTGAACACTGATGGATCCAAGAGCATGCAGGCGTATTTCCCAAAAGCAGGAACCAAACCAAAATTTTGTACATTGATCTAGTACTGAACTTATGGGACAGAATTTGATCCGTATTCGAGTGCCAAGGTTTTAGTCCATCGCTGATGGTAAAGTCTTTGATCCAGGAACCCCTGGTTCTGGCTCTAGTTTTGAATTTGTCACAATTAAAATATTCATGCTACTAAAGATTAATAGACAAATTTTAGTCAGCGTCTATAAAGTGCAATAACGCGAGTTTCTACAGCTGTTACTTGTTACGTCTACGATCAACGAGTACTTCTGCGGTCGGATCCGAGGTAGTACTGTCACAGATTTTCAACGCCGTGGATCTACTTTATAAGCTATGACTATTGGAAATATAACACGCAAATTGGCAATTAACTATGCGCAACATTTAACATTAGTTTCGAGCTCTGTATACTAGAACTTAGGTGTCAACTTTACAAATTAACTTTAATTTTAACGCCATTTATCAAGAAATTTAAACTTTCCACTCGTTGTAAAGTATTTCAAAAACGATGTACGTACATTAAGTATTCAGACCGCATGCGAGACTTATACAATTGATATAAAACTCTGGTTCACAACAATTTGACTCTAGGGCGCTGAAATATTTTTTTTGCAAAACAATAAAGCCAATATATTAAGCAAACTAAGATTACTTCCGTATCATAGGAGTGCTCTAAACTACAGTAAGCTTGCTGAAACATAAAAACTATGTTGTTGAAAGCATTTTATGCACAAAAATGTCTCTTCAGATGTTTGCCTTCACAGTTGTTGTGTTGCCAAATGTCACGTTCAGAACACTGAATCCAACCAGAGTTTTGTTTATTCAATTATTCTACATACCGGACAAGGGTCGTAATTTATCGACCCGAGACTGTGTGCATTTTTACGTCCCCGAAATTGCCAGATATATACGTGATTTATAAGCAATTTTGAGCTTAAAAATAACAATTTCCGTTATTTCTATAACAGAAACGGAAACAAACACACAGATTTTTACCGTAAACGTCAACGAAACCAGATATCCGGTTACACCTTGGTTTATCAACCTGGATACAGACGAAATCGGTTTCAAAATGATCCGCGTGAAAATGCATAGTGCAGTAGTGTTATCGTCTTTTCCGTTATATACTATCGAATTTACAATTTACAAAATATTCAAACAATATTAACCAAAGAAATGTGTTTAGGCAAGAAAAGCTTGCAAATGTAATCGCATTACAACACGATCTGGGAAGCGTTGCTGAAACATTGACAACTTGCGAAGAAAATCAGTAAGTGATTGTTTTTGCAACATCGAAGCAATCTTAACGTTTAGGTCACCAAACTGTTCAGCCGTAGACGTTCTCTTCCAGAAAGGAACTTCCAAAATTGGCAAATCTCTTAATGGACAGGGCCCATGTATAGAACAGTGCCGGATCGTTTTCCGGAGGGGTATAATAGAGTCAGTTTAAGTTTTAGACTAATTTTGTTGCTTAGGCTTAGGCTTAGTCTTAGGCTCAGGAATAGGCTCATCCATACGCCTAGGCTTAGGATTAGGCTTAAACTTAGGCTTAGGAATAGGCTCATCCAAACGATTAGGCTTAGGCTTAGGCTTAGGCTTAGGAATATGCTTATACTACTGTTCCAGCCCTGTTCTATACATGGGCATGGACAGGTCTGTATAACTTACATGAGTCGAACATCTTCTCACATATAATACAAATATCTTTATGTTGCCGCATATCCATAATTGTTTCATGAGCCTTTTGTTGTCATCTTGTGTTTCTGTGGCTGATTGTAACTCAAAATTGGCAATAAATTTAAATGTTCCATTGAGATGTTTAATTTCAGTTGCGGACCAAATTTATACAATTTTCGACCAAATGAAGATAAAGCGACTGTTGAATGTGCCGTGGCTGCTGGTTTGGAAGGCGCTCAGGCGAAACGGCTCCATCAGTGACAATATACCTTTTGCTTGATACTCAACAGATAAAATTATTTAAATGAAAAAAATGCTTATTCTTTACTGGTCACTGATTTCATGTCAGAATTAAAATATTTTCTTTCATTCATGCGTGTTAGTCTTATAATAAGACAACAAGTCAGAATATGTTTCCTCATCTTCAAAACAAGTCAAAAAATTTATTATAAACTATAAACTTTGCTTATTCACCATAAGCGGCCGGTCAACAAGTGAGCATCAATGATGTTAACGTATGTGAGAAGTTCGTGATTTTAGCTAGCCCTGTATCCTGTATCATGCCTTATTCTGTCCTTTTCTCGATGTATGCTTATCGCTCTGGTTCAGTAAACGCGGCCGGTATATTTATTATCCCTTCCAAATCCTTTATAACACCAATTATTACAAGCAAATTACAGGTTATGCAATTTAACTTGTAGCCTGATCCGGAATCCTTGCAACCAATGCCTGAATCTGTTTAGTCCAGGCACTGGCTCTAATTTACCAAAACTTTTACTATTTCCCGGAATAAAGCCGTGCAATCCTCACCCCGCTGGAATTACACCCAATTTTACCATGCACTCAAACCCCGTTAGAAGTGCACCCAAGTTTTCCGACCAATCTAACCCCGTTAGATTTGGCCCAATCCTTTGTAGAATAGTAAACCTAACTCCGTTAGATTTACTAAACTACGTTTTCCCAGGTTTTCTTCAAAATCTCTGGTTTCCGAATTAACACATAACACCAGTACTTAATACTGGGTAACACCAAAGCGCCCTGAGCTATCTCGATAATAACCGTACACCGTGGTTTCCTTCACATTTTAGGCCACCGTGACTATTCTTAATCTAATTCAACTAAAGCCTTACTTACCCAATAAACTTCCGCCTTTAGCCGATGTACACAAAACTCGAGGTAGAAAACTATGTATAACACGCACACTTCCAGCAGAATATAAGCCAACCGTTTTGCACTAGCTCAAGATCATTACTGATTCCGGTCCCGGCTACCCCATGTGCGTCTCGACCTAATTTGCATACAGACCGACACCCACAATTGGGTGTACGCCGATGCTATTTTAGGTCCAGAATCCTGTACAGTCTCTTTGATTCCAACACAATCAACTTACAGCAACAACAA
The DNA here is from genome assembly GCA_030248215.1 of Enoplolaimus lenunculus. Taxonomy (NCBI): domain Eukaryota; kingdom Metazoa; phylum Nematoda; class Enoplea; order Enoplida; family Thoracostomopsidae; genus Enoplolaimus; species Enoplolaimus lenunculus. The sequence goes on from JASANG010001092.1 coordinate 48,818, forward strand.
TATTAGACACTCATATTGGGTGCTGACATAGCCTAGCTATGTCGTTAACCGCAGCACCAGCCAAGCATATATGCAAAATTATTCAATGGCCACGCAGGGCCCAGGTAAGTTTCACATTGCATACCCAGCCGTCATAGCATCGATTTTAACATTTTTACGCCTTGTAGCAACGCCCAAGCCAAACTTAAGTTCTACGAGAGACTAGGTGGAGCCAGGGACTCCCTTAAGGTGTGGTTTTGATTTAAGGTTTTAATTTATGTTTTAGTTTTTAATTTGAAATAGGTTTAAGTGTGACAGAGTCACCTACAAGGTAACGCTGGAACCAGCCCAATCAAAGTTCATAACTCGAACTTTACATGTTTTTGGAGTACCTTTTGTGGTACCCGACGATGCGCTGCGAGCTGGTCTGAAATCTAATATTATCACCCCAGTTGTAGAAGGACGTTATATCAAATGGCGAGGCACTGACGTAGACTTCCCTGGGAGAAGCTATGCAGTGCAAACTGAACGAAATAAACTGATACCAACAATACTCGAATGGCAACATAAAAACTTTTCGCATGGAATAATGACTGTTCGTTTTTGGTTTCCGGGAATGCCCGATTTCTGTAAAATTTGTCATGAATATAACCATCTAAGTACCAACTGCACAAAGTATTATTCACTGTCCAGACATCGTGACGAAATCAACTTCGAAAATAGTTACGCTGACTCATTAAATAAAGTATCAAAACACACTGAAAAAGACCATAAAACTGTAAGTGACTATATTGCTGGTATGACCATGTCCGGCTCAGATACGTCACCGTCGCTAGATGCCCCATCTGTAGAAGAAAACCTGCCACCGGTGTCACGGGCAGATTTTTCTCCCGGGCAGATTTTTCTCCCCGGAAAAATCTGCCCGGGCAGATTTTTCTCCCCGGAAAAATGTGCCCAGGCAGATTTTCCCCACGGAGAAATTTGCTCGGGCAGATTTTCCCCCGGGAAATTGCTGTCCGGGCAGATTTTTCCTCCAAATGCTCTGGCAGATTTCTCTCTCCAGAAATATCCGCCCAGACAGAATTTTAATTTTTCTGAGTGGACGATGGTATATATACATATCAACTGAAGTGCTCACTCAATTTTCTATACACTGTTTCCTTTTAGGGATATATTTTTTAAAAATCATACTTAAGCTAAAATGGATTTAGAATATAATGAAATATTGGATTATGTTAAGAATAAGAAATATCCCGAATCATGGTCACAATTAGGACCAAGTGTTGCCAAGAACCTGAAAAAGAAGTTGAGGTCTGATGCAATCGGTATGAATATAAAGGTGATAAGCTGATGATACGGTTGAAGGATGAACTAAAAATTTCGGTCCCTCCTTCTGAACGACAAGCACTAATCTATAACTTCCATGACGAACGTGGTCATTTTGGACGATCTCGAACCATCGATGTAATTCAGGAAACTTACTTCTGGGATAACATAAGGTGTGATGTAGAGAACTATATTGCATCTTGCGAAATTTGTCAAAAAGTTGACTTACGTGGTTTCGAAAAAGCAGACGTTCCGTTACACCCGCTCCCAGTTAAAACAGTGTGGTACCATAAAGCAAACAGCCAAAAAACGATCAAAAACCGACGTTGATAGCAATCCTGTTGACTGGAAAGTTATTGGATGCATTCATCTCACTCATGGTGACAAATTTGATCTATTAAATTCGCGGTGGCTTAACGACAGACACATCAACGCCGCGCAAATTTTGGTTGGACAGCAATATCAAGATATTCGCGGACTAAATGACACATTAACACTTCAAATTTGGTACGAAGGTGACTCCACAGAAGGAAAATTTATTCAAATTCACCACGTTCGCAGTAACCACTGGCTGACCACGGCTGCAGGAGATGGTGTTATTAAAGTATACGATCCGCTGCCATTTAACCTAGACGACGATCTTCAGCGGGTGTTGTCTCGTGTGTACGCCAACTACAAAATGAGGGAATTATTCGCCTGTCAATTACACCAGTAGTACAAGAACAGGGGTTTGATGACTGTGGGCTCTTTGCAATAGCGTATATGGTGGACCTAGCTATGGGTACATGTCCAAGTCACAGGCTCTATGACCAGCATCTTATGCGCGAACATTTGTACGAATGTTTTGAATCAGGCATTATAAGTGCATTTCCCGGAATATGGAGGGAGAACAAAGAGTCTCCACAGTTTATAACTTTCGAGGTCATATACTAAATTAGCAGAAAGAAATGTACGTACTAGATGCTATTTTAGTAATTTTTTTGTATTCATTTTGTTAATTTGTGTAATATTTGTATATGTTAAAAATTCCGGGGAGAAAAATCTGCCCGGGCAGATTTTTCCGGGGAGAAAAATCTGCCCAGGAGAAAAATCTGCCCGTGACACCGGAAGCCAAAGGTTTTGATAATTATAATAACTTTAATGCCTGCATTCAAGCGAGGCGGGATAGTTGCTTTCCGTTTAGTGCAGTTGGCAAAGCAACGAAAGACTTTTTTCACTTATTCTACAAATGACTGGCAATCTAATCTGTATATAACCGAAAAACCCATTATGGTATGGGGAGAATCCTTTGTGTCGGTAGAAGCCTTTGCGGGCGTATGGAAAGCCCGCATTCTGGGAACAACAAATTAGCAAATGATATTCTTGCTGAATGTAATCCAGTTAACATAAAAGGACTACATAGTCGACTACAGTGGAACGGCGATATATGTAACTATGCTAAGGTGGTGGGAGAATTGATAGCTATTGCTAGTCTTGAAAAGTATAAGCAAAACCCACCATTACGCCGAAAGCTGTTCGAAACTTCTGGACTTCTGGTTGAAAGCAATACATATAAAAATATTTGGTCGTGTGGTATTAAATGTGAAGATAACGACGCACAGCATCGCGACAAATGGCCGAATGGTTGTCTTAAAATCAATGGTGATATACAATCATTTGTAAGGCACAAATTTTTCGTTGACCCTTATATAGTCAAGAACGCGAAGCTGTGATAAGGTTTTCATTGGAAAACCTGACTAGGAATGAAAATAAACGTGCTCGTCTAGCGAGCCCTCCTTTTGTTGATTGTTAATTATACATGCTTTTTCTGTTGCGTGTTTAGAATATTTCTTTTTTTTGCAATATGGTGATGGTGTCTGAAAAAAAGCTGCTTTTCCTGATTTTCTTTCAGTCGCAACCCTTAATTGTGGTCGGATGAAACACTTTAGGAAATTATCTATAGTGTACGAGAAAGTAAAAGACTTAGACACAATATGTCTCCAAGAAACACATTTTAGTGAACAGCATATGAGCGAAATGTTTGACCGTATTTTTGCATCGAATTTCATATTGCATCATTCATACACTGAACCAGGAAATTCTAAGACAAGCGTTACAGTGTTAATAAACAGGAACATTGGTGCTAAAGACCTTATAATTCACAACGAACTCAGAGGAAGAGCCATTGTTTTCAGTTTATTTATAAATACTTTTTCCGTTTTCTTTATTGGTGTGTACGCACCGTCTAATCCTGCTGAAAGACCTGGTTTTTTACTCAATTATAAAACAATATTGTTCTTGTTGCGTGGTATGATACCTCAAAAGTATTTGTATGTTAAGGGATTTTAACCTTGTAGAGAATCCAGAAATTTATAGACCCAGTTTATGTGTTGATCGTCAAATCGGGATTGCTGAATTTTTATTTTTGAAAGAGTTTCTATTGCTGCACGATGTTTACAGGGACAAGCATCCCACTAAAAACGATTTTTTACTTTTTTGTCCGCAATTCATAATACTCAATCACGACTAGATCGCATCTACACAACGGTAAATATGCTCGACGGCGCTCTCTCCACAGCTCGCAGCGTGAATTTCACGGATCATAGGATTTTTCGGGTAAAAATAAAACTGAAATCTGTAGAGAAAGAACACAGGTATTACAAATTGAACCCACAGCTCGCAGCGTGAATTTCACGGATCATAGGATTTTTCTGGTAAAAATAAACTGAAATCTGTAGATAAAGAACACAGGTATTACAAATTGAACACACTCCTGTTATGTGAAACAGGAGTGTGTGATTTTATGCGTGAACGATTATATTTCTTGAATACTGAAACACAAGACTTTCTAGGTAGCTGGGATATTTTTAAGGAAAATGTAAAACTGTATTTTCAGCAGTTAGGTAAATGTAAAGCGAAAGAACGTTCATTAAGTTAAAAAAGCTATGAAACCAGGGTCCGAAATGCTCCAAATTTAGTTTGTTCCGCGCCCGATGTATCGATCTATAAGAGTATTTCGAAAAACGGAAAGAGGAAATGAAATTAGTAAATAGTTTTATATTGCAAAGTGTAAGCATAACACATATTATAGCGATTTCGTGGATGATAAACGATCACTGTCGACTGTGAAATTTCTACAAAGAAAAAAATTTGGAGCAAAGATATATTTTTTCAGTGACAATGTCAAACGACAAAACTGTACGTAATAATAGAGATATTATTCAAGAAGTTACACATCAATATTCGTTATTATTTCGTTCAGAGCTAGTAGACAATACAATGTTGAGTCTGTTTTTAGAACAACCGAATTTTCCAAAATTAGCAAACGAGCAAGCAAATAGTTTAGAACGCCCTATTACTGAAGAGGAAATACGGCGCGCTATACGCTTCTTCCAGGGTAAAAAACACCGGGTCTGAACGGAATTTCGATTGAGTATTACTGGTGTTATTGCGGGGAGTTGGTTCCTTTTACGTGTAAACTTTTCAATGTGTTTCTGCAAAATGAGATGCTGAATCTTTCCGCTTATGATGGTATTATCAGTTTACTTTATAAAAGAAGGGGTGACAGATCCATTCTGGAAAATTGGCGCCCCATCTCGTTGTTAAACGTAGATTATAAAATTTACGCTAAAATATGAACTAAACGGTTAGAACCGATCATGCACTTCTTTGTACACCCTGACCAAACCTCATCGGTGAAGGGTAGAGCAATTCAAGATAGCCTAATCCATGTAAGATCGGTGATTGATTACACGAGAGAAAACGGTGATAACGCTATGATCTTATAGCTCGATCACAAAGCCGCTTTCGACATGGTGGAGTGGGATTTTCTTTTTAAAACCTTGGCCCATATGAGTTTTGGCCCAAACTTCTTGAAATTTGTTAAATGCTTGTATAAGAAAGATTACATCCGCTCTGCAGTTCTAGTTAGCGGATATGTGTCTGATACGTTTTACATATCTAGAGGCATAAGCCAGGGATGCCCATTATCGCCACTATTATATGTTATCACTTCTGAAGTAATTGCACATTTTATAAGAAACACTAAAATGCTGCGTGGAATCCCATTGGGTGTAATAATTGGTTATCCACGTTAAAATACACGCACATTTGAAAAAAATGTCCCTCCCTTTTGGGTTCCCATGTTGTCCCTACCCACTCTCTTTATGCACTGTCTGAGATGTCAATATGTCATTGTGTGAACCTTTAGACAATGAATATGCTCTAGGCGCAAATATATACTTGTCCTGACATCATTATCGGAAACTGTTTTTGTCCATAGTCCCTCAGAAGGGACTCAATTTTTTGCGTTGAATGATGCGTGTGAATATGTGTGCACAGCGTGTCTTTTTAAATGTGTCCTTTGTGCTAACGTAATGTCCCGACATCCTACAGACAACATTTATTTATCCAGAGTCCCTTCTGACAGAGTCTAGACAATTAACACTATGTTAGTACAGCTATGAAACTGTACCTTGCCTCCAGCTAGTATGTGTACTTTGATGCTGTTCCTAATGTGGTTGGTGGAACATTTATTACATCGGCGCGTGCATTTTAACGTGGATGACCTATAAATACGAGAATTACAAAATTCGTTGATGATACTAGTTTTTATAACAAAATGGGAAGAAACAGATAAAATTTTTCATATTTTCCAGTGGTATAGAATGGCCTCAGGGAGCCGATGAAACCGGCAAAAACCCAATTATTACTCGTAGGAGGATTGAATGATTTCGCCCCCCCAAACCGTTACAATGATTTCATTGTAAAAAGTTGAAAATATATGGGTTTGGGTCGACGCAAATGGGTTTGACTTGAACGAAAATTGGTCAAAGAGCCAAGGCGCGCCTGAAAGACTAGAAAACAAGATGCCCCCCGCGGTATTTCGATATATGGTAAAATGCATTTTGTTATAATATATAATCTTTGTATGTTTAATATGTTTGTAATGTCCTTACTCCGTCGATTCATTTTATAGCCAATGCATACAAAATAATGCGTCGTTTTTTGCGGTATCCATCAAAGCAAATGTTGTGAAGCAAAATATAGGTACTACATTTGGAGCCAAAATATGGTGGGATCAGATGTCCAGGCATTGATGTTAGAGTAAAAGTTACAAGACTAACGTTTTATGTTCACGTTCTTACCTTTAAAGAAGTATTAAGCTGGCGAAGATGTTATCACCATATATACAGCAAAGTTGAAAATATGACAAACGTAGCACTGAAAACAATCGCGGTGCCTCACAATTGGTAACGTGAACCCTGCATAATATATATTGATCGCTATGTCGGTTGAGAACTAGGTTAAAACCAGATATTTTTCAAAACGTTTTCAGTAAGATAATTTTTCCATGCGAAAACACTGTACTAAGATTTAGGCTTTGTTTTTGATGTTTATTTTCTGTTTGTAACTTTTTACCGCAAAAAACAAAGAACGATAATCGCAAAAGTATTTTTAAATAAATTCGTTATATATGTTAACCCCTTCTCACATTGAGTTGCCTATAGGCAACTCAGCGCAGTGTATATACGTTAAATAGTATATATCGCACCGCGTTTAACAATTGCAACACGTATACATAGTACTAAATCACCGCAAGACGCGAGAGCCCCCTCGGGCTCGAGCGTCAAGCTCCTACAGCTCAGTGGTGATGGTATACGCCTCCCACTCCAGTCACTGGAGTTCGAATCCTAGCATAAAAGTAGGTCTCAGGGTAAATAGAAAATATTCGTGTGAGAAAGGGTTAAGCGAAAAATTTTCAGTTTACTATCTATAACCCCTTCTCACATTGAGTTGCCTATAGGCAACACAGCGCAGTATATATACGTTAAATAATATATATCACACCGTGTTCAACAATTGCAACACGTATACATAGTTCTAAATCACCACAAGACATGAGAACCCCCTCGGGCTCGAGCGTCAAGCTCCTATAGCTGAGTCTTCCGTTACAGCAACAAGTTAAAACAAGTGCTTGACAAGCTAAAATTTAGGTTTGGAAACTCAAAAACAAGCAAAATTGACTTTCGGATACAATCCGTGTTTCGCAATACTACAATGCAGTAAGCATTAGCTTTAGTCTAATTTTTCAGGAAAAATATAAATCGGCATCGGTGAATATTTTGATTTGGCACATCTCTAATTTTTTTAAAAGACTTAGCTATAGGCTTATACTAATGTTACGGTCCTAATATATACATATTGGTCTTACTTCACAAAGCAGAATAAAATTTGCTAATTTAAATTGTGATCAAATTCTAGCGTAGAATTCAACTTTCAAAAACGTTCTTTCTTACGTATCCACAGTATATACATATATTCCTTTGATGATTGCCGCTAGTGAAACCTAGAGTCACCGTCCGACGGCGGTGACAAAAATAATTAGAACTTAAACATGATGGTTCAGGTTGGCTTAGGTATTTTTGCTCAACGTCTTTTTGCTCAACGTCGTTTAAGGCAAACTCATGTGAACTACGAATTATATCGATGCCTCATCCGAGTCACAGTGCATTTTTGTCTCTTCTTGAACTTGCATACAGAACAAAGTAGAAAAATTCAAATTTTCATTACGTGCCGCAAAATTCCTGTTAGCTCGGGTGTTACAAACAAACAGTGTTGATCTCGAAAACGGTAATAGGCTATTTTAGGCTGTGGTGTGTTAATTTGTGTTGGGTGTTTATGTCTTGCATCTGTGTATTTGTCTGTTGTTGGTTGAAATTTAGAAAATTTGCGATAACCCAAGGCTATCGTGTGTTACAAATGATGTCGCCACCTTACAGTCCTGGTTTATATATTATGATACTGTTGCTATTATAGAGTAGGACTAATTTTGAAATCAAAGTTATTTTGTACGACACTTATATTTGCAAAACCGAACACAACGCGCGCAATACGTTTGGTGTTGCTACTTTTCTGCTGAACCAATTACAAAAAAGCGAGTTATTAATTTGAACCTCTACCGTACGTCTTGAGCTACAAAAGCTAACACATTGAAAGCAACCACATATAATAATGCATGTTTAAGGATATTTTTGTATTCGCCTTTGGCAAACCGTATTCACAAAAGCTGGTTGCAGTTTTGCTGAAGCGACGTTAATTTCGTACGCTGCCACAACGAACACAAACGTTGTTACCACAATGTTGATCAACTCAGGCAGGTACGGAAGCACTACAAGAACTCCTTTGGTATCAGCTGCTAGCCAAATATGATATTGCACAATGTAAAGCTTAAAATTAAACAACATGCCAGTAATAGTTGTAGCAAGGCTCTGTGTGTCTCGTACATATGTATGCATCTTGTATGTGAGTTTTCGAATGCAATATTCGAGTCAAGCAGAGCGAGACGACAGTAGCGCGCAAGGGTATCGTTAATACACACTGTAAGACGACCACGAGTGCTTGCACGAGTGCAGAACGAGTGCTTGTACAAGAAGTTTAACGAGTGTTTGCACGAGCGTTTCTACAGCATGCATAAGCGATACCGTATCGCATACTAGAATGCTTACATATGTATAGAACACTCAGAGCCGTGCTGTAATTAACTGGTAGTATGACATAAAAAATTCATCGCGAAACTAATAGCGGCAACGTATTGTCTTTAGCATAGGTATTATTCTATACATTGTATACTAGATTAATTTTGGTTTTCTTCCTTATTACTACATGCTTGGGCCAATGCTGCTCTGAGGGGCGTCCGATATTTCCGCGGGACAGCAACAGGCCAGCACTCCAGCCCATACATTTGTACTGGAATGGATGGGCAGCTTCATGCGGTGTTCACGTTATAGATGGTGCAGCTGGGTCACGTTTTGTCACGTTGTATAAATATTGGGTAACATTTTGTCTGCGATGTAACCCAATACGATATTCAAAAAACAGTGGTTGTCTGCTAACATCACGTATCGGTCACGTTTTGTCTTTCAATATCATATGATATTCCCTACGTTGTCTGTCAATATCATATGATCATTTTGAAAATGTCTACTGAGTCAGTTGCATAACTAGGTTTGGAATATCATGTGATGCTGATCGACATGTGCCGTTAGTATCATATGATATTCCAAGACAATGTAAGTACTTATATTATGGTGGGAAATTTAAATTATGGCTGGAAAATTTAAATTTTGGCGGCAAAATTCAAATTTTGGCGGGAAATTAAAATTTTGGCGGGAAATTAAAATTTTGGCGGGAAAATTCAAATTTTGGCGGGAAAATTCGAATTTTGGCGGGAAATTCAAATTTTGGCGGGAAATTCAAATTTTGGGGGAAAAATTCAAATTTTTGGCGGGAAAATTCGAATTTTGGCGGAAAATTCAAATTTTGGTTGAAAATTCAAATTTTGGCGGCAAATTCAAAATCAGGAGGGAAAATTGAAATTTTGGCGGGAAATTCAAATATTGTTGCAAATACAAATTTTGGGGGAAATTTAAATTTTGGCAGGAAAATTCGAATTTGGGAGGGAATATTCAAAAGTTTAGCGGATTGTCTTATGATACGTCTTAAAACTACATAATCGAATATCATATGATATTTCAAATCCGTCTTGTTAAATATCATATATATGCTGTTAATTTGTAATATTATATGATATTTAACAATATGTCTGATTATGTCACGTGACATTCGAACACTTGTATGCTGAGATATCCTGAATACCCGGGCTTTGTAAAGCAATATCACATGATATTCGATTTTTGTCTGTCCGTATCATATGATGGTTACAAAACTTTATGTTGATGTCGAATCAACATGTGACAAAACGTGACCCGACTGCCCCAGTTATAACGTGAACGCCCCATCAAGCCCATGTTTTTGTAGGGTCGGCCGGGTCAGCCGGGACAGCTTAGAGCGTGTGTTTTCGTTGGATTGGCCGGAACAGCCTCCAGCCTATTTTTTGCTGAGTCGGCCCGGTCAGCCGGACAGCTTCGAGCGTGTGTTTTCGTTGGGTCGGCCGAGACAGCCGGGACAGCTTCGAGCGTGTTTTTGTTCGGCCGGCCGGCTCAGTCTGGACAGCTTCGAGCCTATGTTTTTGCAGGGTCGGGCGGGACAGCCAAGACAGCTTCGAGCTTGTGTTTTCGTTGGGTCAGCCGGGACAGCCAGGACAGCTTCGAGCCTATGTTTTTGCTGGATTGGGCAGGGTCAACCGGGACCGTTTCGAGCGTGTATTTTCGTTGGGTCGGTTGGGACAGCGGGGACAGCTTCGAGCCTTTGTTTTTGCTGGTTTGGGCGGGACCGCCGGTACAACTTAGAGCCTAGTTTTTTGCTGGGTCGGTCGGGACAGCCGGAAGAGCTTCGAGCTTGTGTTTTCGTTGGGTCGGTCGGGACAGCCGGGACAGCTTCGAGCCTATGTTTTTGCTGGGTCGGGCCAGACAGCCGACAGGTTCGAGCGTGTGTTTTCGTTGGGCCGGTCAGGACAGCCGGTACAACTTCGAGCAGGTGCTTTCGTTGGGTCGATCGGGACAGCTTGGAGCCTGTGTTTTTGCTGGGTCGGTCGGAACAGCCAGAACAACTTCGAACCTATGTTTTTGCTGGGTTGGTCGGGCAGCCGAGACAGCTTCGAGCCTATGTTCTTGCTGGGTCGGACGGACAGCCGCGACAGCTTCGACTGCTTTGTAATTTTTCAGGCTGAGTAAATTTGTCATTCCTGGTCGAAATGCTCTATTTGTGATATTACTAATTTTTAAGGCTTAGCTGTTTGATAATGTATTTGAAACACAATAACTGTGTTTAATACAATTTCAACGTAAACGTAAATTGCCTAGTGTGTGTGGGGGGTTGGAAGGGAACAACCCTTTTGCAAAGACAAAGTAAAAAAATTTTGATCAAACAAGGAACTGCTTTGCGTGGGGGTTTGGGGGTCGACAACCCCTTGAAAACGTAATAAAAGAAAATGTTTTTGTGTTAGTGTTCTATGCATGGGCCCAATCCACGTTGTCCCGGCCGTTCCAACCGACCGAGCAAAAACATAGGTTTGGAGCTGTCCTAGATGTCCCGACCTACCTAGCAAAAATATAGGCTCGAAGCTGTCCCGGCTGTCCCGACCGAACCACAACAAACAGGTTTGTAGCTTTCCCGACCAACCCGGTAAAAACGTTTCACTCCGGGTATATTGCTGTCCCGTGGGTAAATGGGACGCCCCTCAGAGTAACATGGGCCATGCTTGGATTGCTTATTATCCAGAGAACATTGATATTTCTTTATCGGTGACAAATTAAATTGGCCAGGTTGTGATCTGCATATGCAAAATTTCTATATGTTAGCTAACCAATACATATTGTTTGTTGGTTTTGTCGCCTTATTTTGTGTGTCTTTCGAGTTTATTGTAAGAGTAGCTTTCGTACATGTGGCTAAAAATACAGTTTGCTTGGTTTCTTGTGTTTTTGTTAATGCAGTGAATGTCTCTGATTAAGACGACTTGTTTGAGGTAGCATCTGACAACGGTACGCGTAACAGCCTCAACGAAGATCACTTTTCGCGGTGCATTAGTGACTGTAAATCACCAAATACAACTAAGAACACACATTGAACATACCGCATTTGGCTTGCGTACGCAGGTTTCTCAAACGAAAGCATCGCTTAAAGGTTCCTGACCTGCTTACAATGGACGTCGGTGATTTTGACTTCTGGTTGAGTAGATTCATTGCAGGAGTAAAACGAAAAAACAGTAAGTGTACAGCTTCAGCAGGATTGTGTGGAAAACGTTAACAAAAGTTTCAGAAACGTGAAATAATGAAGTGGACACTAATTTATTGTTTAACAAACTGTTACTCGATAACTTTCGCTAGTTACAGTGTAATCTAACATTGGAATGTTGTTAAAATAGTTTGCTATTCGTGCAATTTGCCTTAGGAAGCTAACGTTATATTGAATGCACGTTAGCAAGTTTTACAATTCTAGATTAGTCATTGCATTGCACGCGGAATGTCGCGTTATCTACAAGAAAATGGCAGGCCGCTCAATGTTATGGACAATAGTCAAATTCAGTTCAAAAGGTAAGAAGATACTTCTAGCTGTTTCACGCCTAGCAATCACGTGCGTGATTGTATTGCAACAATGATGACATTGTATATTATATGCGAAAACTTAGTTTGTAGGTTCCGAGTCACGTTGGACCGTAAGATCAGACAGCTGACAAGAGAACGTGGGCGAATTAATACGAGACTGGCTAAGCGCTGAGCGTTGATGATGAGTGACAGATATGGAATCGTTTTGCTTTCGGTACAACGCAAGCCATCATTCACTTGATTTTTTTAAATTTTTGGATTATGCGGTCGACATGAGCATAGAAGGTTGCACTGGAGCAATTCGAACTCGTTCACGTCAACAATGATGTGGATATTCGGTTTACTGCAAACTAATCAAAAAGCTTTAAGGTAAGATTCAGAAGATTAGATGATAATTGCAGTTTGCGATGATTCTCAGATTCGTGGCCAAAACTTGTACGGTTAAGCAATTTGTATATTGATTACTATACTATTTAGGACGGTCTAAAAGACAGACGACACGAGCCAAAACGCATAGAATATATTTCTTCGTCGTCTGCGTCTGCAAAGCCAAATTTTGTATATTATTACCGAATATATTTGAGTACGATACTTGATTGTGGCGATTATACCCCTGCCAAATATTGGAAATTCTTTTGTTTATGCGGGGTTCACGTTATAACTGGGGCAGCCTGCAGCATGTTTTGTCCGTATTACAATAGCGGGAAACATTTTGTCTGCACGTTGATCCGCTATCAACATGGGACAAAACGTGTTCCGGGTTGCCCTAGGTATAACTGAATCCCGCATTAGACTACAGGTAGACATTTAGTGAACTCTAAGATAAGCGTTAATTTTGCTAAATTGGTTAACCATCAGACACTTCAATGTTACACAAATTAAAAGAATATACATAGCTTCGCGACTATTTAAAGGAAATTACCAAAACTGGTGGACTAACAGGACGGTATACAAATCACTCTGGCAAAACTACATAGGCAACACAGCAATTTAATGAGAACGTTGACGAGTAGCTCAAGGTAAAATGAATAGGGCATGTTTCCAATGCTGTGCAGAAATACAAAAGAACTTTCCGAGAACAGAAGTTCGTTATAAAACATATAACTGTTCTGTTCTTCAGGTCGTTTGCTCTGAGCAATGGAATTAGAAAACCATATGATTGTAGCAGGATCTCTACTTTATACGCATGAGTTTCAAAATATAAACGTCTCCGTTTTGATTTAAGTTTCTTTTTGCTTGTGGCACACTAAAAATTTTATATAAGTATTATTTGTTTTTTGACTAATTAGCAGGAGTACATATCAAAACTGTTAGAGTATGGCAGTACGACATTAGACTTTTAAATAACATCGGCTTAACTATTTCCTTAACAACCGTGCATAACGTAGCATACAAGAACAATGCAAACACCGTACTTGCACTGCGCACTTAATGATCACATTGCAACAAACAAATATTCATGTTGGTTACTGCACACATGTTTAACATAGTCGTGATACAAAATGTATATAAGCGTGAGAATGTTGAATATTGGAGTGTTTTGCTGTTTGAGGTGTAGTTATTTGAAATTTTAAACTATTCGTTAGCATGTACAAAAAATACAAATAGCATTCTCCTCCAGAGCGCATCTGCATATTGATATTTAAGTGATATTGTTTTTGTAAATAAATTGCATGTTACACATGCAACTAATAGATTACGGAAAATTTTGCTGACGTTAATAAAAAATTTTGCTAATACGAATTATATTTTGATGATTGTGCTGCAATTAAATTTTTCTATAATTCACATTCACATGTTTTGTAGTTCTTCTGCCTACAGTCAGTGACCAGAAAAGCATTTTAACAGTTAGGTTTTACGGTTACGTTTCTCAAGGATTAAAATATTATTTTGGATGTTTAAGTAATTTAAACCAACACTGGCATAAAAATAGAGTATACACCCTGTGTAGACTTTTCAAGAAGCCTAATCCTAACGACAAGGTTTAAAACTAAAGCCATATTTACACGTGCATTTTTTGCAACAAAACATGCACGTACAACTTGTAGGTGCAAGTTCGGTCACAAAACTGGTTTGAAGCGTTTGCAGCTGCAAATTATTTACTATAATTCACGCTATTAAATTTAATTCGCACTTGTGAACCCAGTTGGTATGAGAGCCGTTTCAAGTCAAGAAATTTCGGGTAGAACCTTTGCGCGTGAATGCTTTTTGCAGCTGAAACTTGCAGTTGCAAGTTTTGTTCAAAAATTCATGTTAAGAACGATACAGTTGCATACTTCTATTATAACGTGTGTAAGTGCAGCAAGTCCTTATGAGCCACGTTTGTAATCTGTAGGTGCTATCAGCTCAAAGACATAGAGTGTAACGATTTACACTCCGGGCACGAAATTGTCCTTTCACATCCAGATTGGGTTGACAAGCAACTTTTTACTGCATGGTTTCATTATTTTGTTGAGTTCCTTCCTCCACGCGCCCAGGACAATATGCTGCCGTGTTTTTAGATGGTCATAGCAGTATTGAAAATGTGCAACAGGAGGAAGCATTTGTTCAATCTCACACAACTTGCGCGACGGTGGTAACATATTGCAAGAGGGACCTTGCCATGTCTTGGTCAACGTGGACTAGATAGATAACACAGTATTAAGCTCTGTTCAAACTTCAGTTTCTGCAGTTTCACAAGTTAGCATTTACACAAAATTTGAAATATGGACTTCAGCCGAAGAAACGTATACCGTTTCAAAACTACAGGTTTCACCGGAACAAACTCATTGTTCTAATTTTAGCGTGTGCTTTGGTATAGGAAGCAATTCTGGACCTAGTCACCAGATTTAAGTTCAACGCTATCTTTAGCTACGAGGGAACTTATTTAATTTGTTTTGCTTCCGCCGTTAAGCGCTAACACTAAAACGGCGGCGTAAGTTTTGTCTAAAATGATGCCGGTTAAAACTCACATTAACTCAAACAACCCGGATAAGGTTAATAGGTCTAACGATAATGTGCCTACTCAGCACAAATCAATAACTGCGCTCGATAATGTCAACAAATTTCCCACTATTTTAATACCCAGCTAATTTTCGAACACTATCCAAAAATAATGTTCAAAATTTTAGCTATCTATTCAAATGACCTATAAAATAACGCAACCGGAAAAATCGTGTGTAAAAAGCATCACCCTTTTAAAACTCAGTGCAAACTGTGCGGCCAATGTTTAGAAGCTGCGGGGTTTAAAACTTTTGTTAATGTTTCAGATTTTGGCCCGGACATTCAAATTTTGGCGGCAAAACTTAAATTTCGGCGCAAAATTCAAATTTTAGCGGGAAATTCAAGCTTTATCGGGAAAATTTAAATTTTGGCGGAAAAACTCAAATTTTGGCGGTAAATTCCAATTTTGGCGGGAATATTCAAATTTTGGCGAAAAAATTAACATTTTGGAGCGAAAATTCAAATTAATGCCTGAAAATTCAAAGCTAAGCGTGAAATTCAAATTTTTCGGTAAATTCTATTTTTGGCGCAAGCAAAACACTAGCTAAATAGCTAAATAGTGTGAAAATAAAAATACCTGGTGAAAAAACAGTTGTAATGGAGCATTCGTGTTATACTGTGCGCAATACTTCGAAAATTTGTCCACCCACCTGGTTTCAAGGGCATTACAAAACAATATTGCAAGTAGACCATTCTGTTAACAGATAATGCACACAGCTTGTGTATTTTGATAGTACCTCTTTCGGAGGAAGTAGGGACAATTTACGATGCGTTGCAATAGCATAGATGACGTTACAGCACTGTTAAAATATTTGTTGGACAATGCGTAGGTTCTACTCAAGGCTTCCTATGTTTAAAGTGGTTTCTGAAAAACAATTCCCAGCCGGAAAGGGTCGAAAAACATTTTGTAAGCAAGTCCCTTGTACCAGACTATGGACAACATGCAGGTCGTTAGCAGAAATTGAGGACAAACTAGAATCTCTGAACGCATTAACATAAAAATTTGCTTACTGTTTTTACGTCCTGGCTGTGGTCACATAGTTTTACGCCCAATGTACTGGTATTTTCGGTATCTTAATCGGAAAGCTTCTCAGCACAGAGTAGGGTTTCTTAAAACACGTTTAAAATTTTTACAATAGCGTGCACAGCATTACGTGAATGCTCCATAATTTTATTGCGACTTTCCAATAATAACATGGACACTTTTTGACATTGGCGAGCGCAGTATAACCTGGATAGTGCACAACTGGGTTTGGGGCATGGAGTGCAACAAATGCGTTCATGAGAGCTGTGGTTTGCCTACCTGATGTGCTTTTTCTATAAAACTTGTACATTAAATATTTATGTTGTGTCAACTAAAAATCTACTGTTTGAAGGATTAAGCTTCTAATATATATCGTGCGGTAAATTAACTGGTTTTAAATTATTTCAGCAAGCAGATGCGAACAGCTTATAATATTTGCTTGAAAATGCCACAGTTATTAATTTTTCGCTGAATTTTGCGTAAATTACACAAAATGATTTTGTGTCCATAGATAAAAAGTAGAGTTGACTGTTTTAGAGCAATATCATAAGTGTTCCTAGGAAAGATTACCTCATAAATCAAGATAATATGGTTTGCTAGCTAATTAATTTAGATCCATAAAGATCCAATGGCAATCATCACAAAATTGTTTTTTTTTTGATTTTTGAGGTGAAGTGGAATAGCATAAATACTACCATGTTAGATCATCTCGAATTTTTTCGCAGTGTAAGACGGGGTCTGGTTTAATTTTCTTGCACTATAACATTCCTGGCAAACAGTGCTCAATCAGTTTTAAACATTAATGCAAACATTCTCTAATTTTTGCGCTGACAACCTTTTGAAAATATGTTTGGTGGAACCTTGACTTTAAAAATTTGTAGATGATATAGTATATTGCGACATTCGGCATGATTCACATTTTAGATTTGTACATTTTAGATTTGTAGATGAAGTTGAACTTTTAAGTATATGTTTTGGGGAGTAGAATAATAACGGGATTAAACGTTTTGATTGTGAACGTTTTCTCAACCAAGAAATAAAAATTTTGGTAAAAATGTTATATCGCCGTGATTTAAGCTTTAAGTGGATGTTTTGGGGAGTAGAATAATAACGGGATTAAACGTTTTGAATGCGAACGCTTTCTCAACCAAGAAATAAAAATTTTGGTAAAAATGTTATATCGCCGTGATTTAAGCTTTAAGTGGATGTTTTGGGGAGTAGAATAATAACGGGATTAAACGTTTTGAATGCGAACGCTTTCTCAACCAAGAAATAAAAATTTTGGTAAAAATATTATATCGCCGTGATTTAAGCTTTGATTCATAGGTTGTGTTATAAATATCTAACCGGCGAATAGGTTTGGGAGACAGATATCATTGAAATATACTGGAATCGTTTTGTATAATCAGGCCGTATTTAGGATCGCTTCAAAGACATGTTGGTTTGGATTATTATTAATATTGTGCTACAGTTCAACATTCTCTCGATTGGAAGCGTTATCCTGGTTTGGTTAATCAATCGAGTAAGTTTTGGTTGTTATCTGAGAAAGCCGCAGACACCGTTACATTTTTGGAGGTCGTACTGGGGATCGAAAATTCAAACCCCGGTGCAATCAGTAGATAGAAATACCGGTTCCCCATAACAGACGCATTAACAAAACAACCCCAACCAACAAATTTACACTGTAAAATTAAGCACACTTACTAAATTAATTAGGCTTAATTTAACCATACTAGCAAACTCACAATAAAAAAACGAGATACTTTAGTTAGGCAACATCACACCTTAGCACGTCCTTCATTACCAAGTGCGTTTAGTTCCAGAAGCTCTTCTGGGCGCCCCCAGAAGCCTTCGAACGTACCTCGTTCATCTCCGGAGCGCACCTCGCTCCCAATTTTTGCTTTATCATTCCGTACCCGCCGGTACATACCATATTTCCCAAATAATTCTTAAGCGCCCTGGTCTAAACCGGACTCAATGTCTAAGGAGGACCCTGCTCCCACTACATCTTTCACGGGGAAGGAGCGCACAGATAGCATTTTGCGAACACTAGAAAGACAAAATCAAGAAATTTCACACCTTTTACGCAATCAAACGGAAACAAATAAAAATGTTGCTGTACTCCAAGAGCAAATTACAGATTTAGATACTACTTCTAGCACATCTGTCACATACCAAACCGACCTTGCACTGTACCATGGAAAAATTGGGGAAGATTTTAAACAGTGGTTCGAACTTTTTGAACGTGTAGCCAATGCCAATAACTGGAATGATGCTCGGAAAACTAAAGTACTACCAGCATATTTAAGAGGCACTGCACTTGAATGTTATCGCGGACTACCTGATGCCACTGAGCGTAGTTACTCAGCGCTAACGGCTAAACTTGTAGAATTACTGCAAGCACCGGAGGGAGACAAATTTAAAATAAATGAATCAGTACGTCGTAAACAATTAAATACAGAAGGCGTGGGTGACTATGGGCAAACTATTAAGGTACTCGCACGTGGTGCATGGCCTAATATAGATGAACCTACACGACATGCATTTGCTTGCGACTTTTTCATTGAAGGTCTTCGGGATCGGAGAATGAAAAAATTTGTTTTATCTAAGGAACCTAAATCATTGGAGGATACAATCAAACTTGCTGAAAAAGAAGAAGCACAACACAGACTTTTAGAAACTAATACAGTAAATGAAATAAATACTAACACTCTGACAAATAATTCGGAAACTTCAGCAATTAAAGCAGCCTTGAAGGGTTTAATAGAAACTCAACAGGCTATGATACACCAACTTACAAACAAAACGGACTGATGTGTTTCCTTTGCAGAAGGTGGTGCAGTAGCAGCTACTATTGAACCGGAAGATAAATATAAAAATCTAAGAAACGAAATAGAACGATTGCACAGAAGATTAGACGGATTTGTCCGAATACAAAATAATCGTAGGTCAGTTCCGAGAAGGTTTAATTCACCTGGGTATCTTGGACGCTATACTAACTCGGGCAACATACGTTGTGAAAACTGTAATGGTGTACACCACAGCTATACTTGTAATCGTAAACCATACACGTCTAGTTATCGGTCAGCAACGCCGGAGAGACCCTGTAGAAGTCCGGGACGAACATTTAAAGGACAATCACTATACTATGCTATTAGAAATGAGCAGCGAGGACCTACACCAAACACGCCTAGACGAGCTAGTCTATCTCCAGCACGCGGAGCTCAGCGTAGCAGCAATAACTGAGATCAAAACTATGTTAACAGTATTGATACTACAAACTTGGAGAATTTACAGGCAGAGAATGACGCTTTGAGGGATCACTTGCAACGGTTATATGAAGCTGGACCGCCACCCTTTTTAGCAAATGTGAGACCACATACTAAACCTCTGCTTTTGTACTTATATACTAATGTTTGCATTGCGGTCACTGCGGTACATATAACTTTTGTCAAGGTAACAAAAGGGGTCACGCTATAGCAATCCCACAAACACTCACCTGTGTTAATCCTCATGTGGCAAAAGTACATGATGTCAGTATTAAACTTTTACACCTAGAACCGAACCAATAATAAGATCCACCTTGAAATGTTCTATCATATAAAGAACAATTTGTACTAACATTGGTTTTTTCGGTTCAAAAGGAATCGTTTCAGATAACACTTATGAAAAACCAGCCGATATTATCACTTGCAAAATACCACGCACTAACAAGGTCCCTAGAAATACAACGCTCATACCGACAACTCAGTGAATCTGAATTACGTACACACTACCGGCCACAGCTTGCAAAAAAGATTTTGCATTTTCTGTTTGTTCCCTTAGATTATTCGCCAGCTGAACAAAGCAATAAACTGACCGAGATAATACATTTCTTAACAGTCACGCCATTGGCAGCTGTTTATGGCGAACATAACCACCAACGGGGAGCAGTACTACCAACCGACACCATCTACCAGCGATGCAGCAATGACATCCATTCCAGAGCCCAATATTGAGTTCGAGATGAACCTACTCGACGAACCAGTGCGCGACATCGGACATGCTGACAAAGCTACAAACACGGACAATGTGGTAACTAGGAACACAAGCACAGAATTAACCGAACAAACGAACAAACTGCTGACACAAACACGCCTTCAACTAGTGCGGCTCGAAGAACAAGTTTGCCAAGAAATTTCGATTGCCCATGAGACACTAAGCAACCAGTTCAGTGCGCAACAGCAGCAAACAGCACGCGTCATCGACGTATTAGAGTCAATCATAAGACAGCAGAATGAGAGGTTCAATATACTCGAAACTACCATTTCTGAGTTACAGACTGTGTTCGAACAACTGGTACAAGGCTCATCAACCACTGGTCACATAAACTAACATTCAATAAAACAAGTTACAGTCAGCATTAAGCTCTTAAACACACGGACCAACACACTGACATGCAACCACTCAAATCGCATTATATTAATAGCCTTCTAATACAAATCAACCGGTAAGCAAGTCGAATTTCAATTAGTCCTTCTTAACCTCAACCTCCAAATGGGGGAGGAAGTGTGACATTCGGCATGATTGACATTTTAGATTTGTACATTTTAGATTTGTAGATGAAGTTGAACTTTTAAGTGGATGTTTTGGGGAGTAGAACAATAACGGGTTTAAACGTTTTGGATGTGAACGCTTTCTCAACCAAGAAATAAAAATTTTGGTAAAAATGTTATATCGCCGTGATTTAAGCTTTAAGTGGATGTTTTGGGGAGTAGAATAATAACGGGATTAAACGTTTTGAATGCGAACGCTTTCTCAACCAAGAAATAAAAATTTTGTTAAAAATATTATATCACAGTGATTTAAGCTTTGATTCATAGGTTGTGTTATAAATATCTAACCGGCGAATAGGTTTGGGAGACAGATATCATTGAAATATACTGGAATCGTTTTGTATAATCAGGCCGTATTTAGGATCGCTTCAAAGACATTTTGGTTCGGATTATTATCCTTAGTATTGTGTTGGAGTTCAACATTCTCTCGATTCGAAGCGTTATCCTGGTTTGGTAAATCAATCGAGTAAGTTTTGGTTGTTACCTTAGAAAGCCGCAGACACCGTTACAATATATAAAAAAGAGGTAACTTGACATAACTTTCTCATCAAGTCGAAACTTCATGCTGGCAAAGCAAATCTGTAAAGTTTGAAACCTAGTGCCATAATGGGTCATCCATGTTATACTGACAATAAAATTTCCTTCCAACAGACTCTGTTTAATCGCTTATCAGAGTCCCGTCGGACAAACTGTGCATTATGCAAGAAGCGGAGTCACTTCTGACAGACTCACGACAAATCAACTGTAGTTTCTATGACGTATTGACAAAGTGGCATTTGTATGTGCGGAATTATATATAGCTAACTTTAATGCACATGCATACATGCGCGCGTCAAAGTTATAACCATGATGCATAGTAAAACTGTATATAGAAAGCTGTCGCGTTGAATCGGTAAACAACGTTACGGCCAGAAAAATATTGAAAAGCAAACTGTTTGCATCGAAAACAAACAAAATCTTTGCTGCATTTCGATGTAAATTTAGCTCACAGTGAATTCGTAAGTTTATGATTTACGCAAAAATGTTTAAGCACAACAGTCCTGTCGGGTTTGTACCGTCTTTGGTTTCTTCTGAATAGCAGTAAAGACTGTACCACCTTTAAATTAAGTTATGTCGTTCGTTACTCGAAGTTTAATACGTATCTTGTAGTACCTAACTTACAGTATATAGAGCCATTGTAGTGAAAAGTTTGCAATGGATGCGCAACTCAGTGGTTTTGAGCAGCCGGGCGGTAATCCGTATTGTAGTGACCCGAATAAGAGGAGGAGGCTGATATTTATTTGGCCTCTCCGGAGGATACCTCCCTTGTTATTCAGTTACGGACTGTTATTTATTTTTAACCCGCGCTTCGCCGCCCTTCGTTACTGATATATCCGGTACTTCAATTATCCGTTAAATTAAACGTTTATTTGTCTTGTGTGAACAGCTTGAGCGGTAATGCAATGTTATACTTAGGAATGTACTTCTCAAATTTAAGTACGCTTTAAAGTTTCGAACTCAAATTATTTGGTCCTGGAGTCACTTATGCGCTACAATTAGGGTTAATTGACATTTATGGACTCTAATTAGGGCTTATGGACTCTATTCGCTTACGGACTCTTATTAGGGATACGAAATCCTATTGATTCGAACTCAAAATGGTGACCCCACTCTTATTACCCCCTCTTATTCGGGTCCATACAGTACGTAGTGGGTTCGAGCCTCACCGCATCCGCAGCAAACTTTTTGCGAAGGACTATATATGGTACTGCTTCAGTTAGAATTACAAAATAGTTATATATACCTCAAGCGATACTTTACCAACCCAAGCGAATAGCGTACTGTATCTGGCTCGAATACTGCCGAAGATGTTGCGTATACCAATAAATGAAATAATCTGTAAAAAATACATATAAATGATCTTAAACAGCGCAAAAAAACGTATACGCTTTTTCTTTTATCAAAATGCTATAAGCTTTTCTCATTTTGTAGACAAATGTGGCCCGTGTAAAGATCATGGGCGGAACGTTTTTCTGTAGGACTAGAAAAGAGTAAGCTTAAGATTTTGACTATTTTTTGCTTGGCTTAGTCTTAGTCTTAGGCTTAGGCTTAGGAGTATGCTCATTCTTACGCTTAGGCTTAGGCTTAGGCTTAGGCTCAGACTTATGCTTAGGCTTAGGAATATGCTTATAATACTGTTCCGTTCCCGTAACAGACGATTATTTGCTCAAGAGACGCAAAAAGGAGCGAGTTTATAAAACGTAATACAGATATGCTAAACTTTACCGGTACAAAGGCGCCGCGTGCATGAAATTCGTTGCAAACAATTTTTGATGTACACTTTGAAATAAAAATGCCATAACTCTGAAACAAAACAACAGTGTCTTACAAGATTGTGGGGCCTCCAAAATTAAAGTTGTCTACAAAGTATATTGTGAGTTTGAGATGAAATACTAACGCAAAAAAGTCAACATCCATTTTTCCTGGATCCACCACTGGGTAACAGCAGTAACAGTACTCGCGAGCGCAACAAATAAGGAACCTGACACATTTTCAGGATTGATTCCGTTAATTTGAACTTTGCAGCCGGCCGGTTTCAGAGCGTAGGGAATATTAACCCCTTCTCACATTGAGTTGCCTGTAGGCAACTTCGCGCAGTGTATATACGTTAAATAATATATATCGCACAGTGTTTAACAATTGCAACACGTATACATACTACTAAATCACCACAAAACGTGAGATCCCCCTCGGGCTAGAGCGTCAAACTCCTATAGCTGAGTGGTGATGGTATACGCCTCCCACTCCAGTAACGGGAGTTCGAGTCCTAGCATAAGGTCTCAGGGAAAATAGAAAATATTCATGTGAGAAAGGGTTAAAACACGATGTCGAACAGCTGAAAATTATAAGAGGGGACAATAGTGAAAAAAAATCGCGAGCCAAGCGATTGAAAATGCTAATGATGTATATTCGGACAAATTAAGGTTTACATGCGTCAGACACTTATTTTGAATTTTCAAGGAGATTCTTTGAGTGTATGGCTTGCACTTGGTGGAATGTGGCCACTAAATGCGCCACTGACACAGATCAATCATTATCAGCAAAGCAAAAAATGTGTCCTGTATTGTAAAAAAATAACGCAAAGCTGGCAAAATCAACGTCATCAATGACT
Source organism: Enoplolaimus lenunculus (assembly GCA_030248215.1). NCBI lineage: Eukaryota > Metazoa > Nematoda > Enoplea > Enoplida > Thoracostomopsidae > Enoplolaimus > Enoplolaimus lenunculus. The sequence goes on from JASANG010001092.1 coordinate 72,860, forward strand.
CGACATTTATGCATATACTTAGCATTGTGTAGAAATGACGTCATGTAATTAATGCGAAATTCACGTTAAACCTTTCGGCCCATGTAAAGATCAGAAGCGGAACGTTTTTCCGTGAGACTAGAATAGAGTATTAGATTTTGCTTTTGACTTTGTTTGGCTTACGCTTGGGTTTAGGCTTTTTCCCCACCTTGATTCGACGTCAACGAAAAATTGGGGATCACATTCGGGTAGACGGACAAATGTCGAGTGTCCTTGACTTACAAATTCTCACTACCAGATGTGCAATGAGTACAAGAACCCGCATGTCAAGTGATACGGTGTAACATTTATGCTAACATAATATGATATTCTAAAGTCAATACGAGTATCATAGTCTGCGGGACAGTGCAATCTTCGCATACGTGTAAAAAGTTCGCCAGGAGAGACACAGATATGCTTTCAAACACAATTCAAATTTGACCTTTTAGTATTTAAACGGAACAATTTGGCTTTGTTACTTCAGGTATGCTAACATTTTACACATGTTTTTGGCCGCCCAAATGTCAATATTATTTGCTGTATAAGTGAACTTACACATTACGAAAGCCGACAACCGCGAAGTTTTAAATATCGTCTCGGTTTATAATCAGACAAAATGTTACCCAATAGTCAAACAGAGGCAAACCTATTACAAGTTGCTCCAGTTATGGATGTAAACCCATCATAATGTAGTCGCATAAGCAAACAAAATATCAATTTGTTTTGGTACTGGACGTCAAAGTTTCATTTGCGTTACGAACACCGCACCTTTATAACAAACAGTATTTAAACCGGCTAAAATAGCGTAAATGTACTAATTTCGACTAAACTTCTTACTATAATTCCAGTTAAGCAGCATATGACGGCGATGACTGTCCATAGCGGTGAAAATAAATTATTGTTTTCTGTGTCATTAATCAAAGAATATTTCTTCATTAAAATTACAATGTACGAAAATATCATTCCTGATACCATACTCTGAAAGAGTAAAGGTTTAAATATGCCGTTTGATAAAAATCATAAAACACAACTTGAAATGCGAAACAAGCAAGCTAAGTACAATCGGAGGACTGCCTTCGGCTACGGCAGAAAATCGGCCGCCGACTCCGGCTTCGGCTCCGGCAGAATTTTTGCCGGAGGTTTCTGCCATTTCAATAGTGAAATTTTGCATAATTTTGCAAAATTTATCTGTTTAGCGAGTTTCGTTTAACCTTTGTCACAATTTTTAGGAAAGGATTTCCGAAATTTCGAAGAAAATCAGGGTAAAACCAAACACCTTAACAACATATTGCAGATATTGGCTAAAATTAACTAATTAACCATTATTGTTGGTACCTAATTTCGCCGCAACTCCGGCTCCGGCTCCGGCTCCAACAAGTTTCGTTGACCTCCGGTTCCGCTTCCAGCTCCGGTATTTATTACCTCCGTTGCACCCTGCAAGCAAGCTATAAAGATCACTTATATCATTTATCTTGGACGATTTGCAACGCAGAAATCAAACGAAGCCTGTTCTCGAAGTGTTAAAACTTATTAGTTTCTGTCTACTTTTATATAATTGAATTAAGAGTCGATGATGCATACTTCATCGGGAGTACGCAACTGGGTACATTCTGTGTAGAAAAGAATGTACCCGGCACGCGTTGTGCAATTGAACCACCCCCATTATTTAGAGTGGGGTGCAACCGGTGCGAACCGTGACACTTTATTTATGTGGCATCAAACATGCTTCATATATTTAGTTTAATTTAGGGAATTCATGTGATAGCGACCACCCTCTGAACAAGAGAAGTCTGCAAAAACGCAATGCGCGGTGGAACATTTTGTACCATGCGGAGCCCCAAGAGTTGCACACCCTTGTATTACGCACTTTTAATTTGGACCATGAGGAATTGAATCAAAAATACAAAACAATTTTCGTATTTTAGAAAAGGTTTTTATGGATGCGATAAAATTGCGTTCAAGAAACGCTAAGCGTTTGTATAATAGCGTTTTGATACACTAGCAATTTATTTTATTGTTCATCCGCTAAACACAGATATCGTTTGCAAAATGCCTGTTTGAAACGCGAAAAGTGTTTAGAATAGCGTTTTTTGTTCAGGTTATTTTACCGATTTTGAATCTGTTTCTGAGCTGAGAATTGCATAATATCTGGCTTGCTCTACAAGCTGAATACCGCCATGTGCAGTGATTTGCTTTTCTGTTTACTTAGCTTGCGACACAGTCTTGTGATACTGCATTTAGTAAGTGTCTCTATATACATGTTTGCTCCGCGCACATACAAAGTACTCTATCGTTTCAAGTATACAGTATAAATTGGTAAATTTACATTAAAACTCGTTTTAGAATTTTAGGTACCGAACAAAACCCTATTAACTGCTTGAGGTAAGATTCGTTATTTTAGAATTTTAGGTAAAAAGCAAAACTTGATAACTGTAAGATTCGATATTTGAATCCTCTATGGGCAATAATAAAAACAGCCTTAATATATTGAAAACAACATAAGATTTCATTCATTACAAAAATATTGATAGATATAAGTTTGGTTGCGGATACGAGCAGTTTCAGCATTCCCAGTCAAAAATGGTTAGTCAAATTGACTCACTCCGAAATAGACTTTACGGGACTACACAGAATGGGTCAAGTTCGACTCCGCCAGACTCAAACCTGCTACTTCAGTGAGTCAAATTTGACTCTGGCGAAGTCGCATTTGACACAGGTTGTGTAGTCCCGTGGAGCCTATTTCGGAGAGAGTCAATTTGACTAATCATTTTTCGCTGTGTGATTTGATAAAAATGCACACGCAGGTTTGTGTTGTAAAACTATAGACTGTGTTTTTCCGTAAACTGTTTTGAACCAAATAACGAGAAACAAATTCGAGCTCATTTCGGAAAACTATTTGTAATTATCGACCTAATCACATCGTGTCCTAAACTGAACGAATACTACTACACTGCAAAAATGGTGAGTCAAATTGACTCTCTCTGACAACACAAAGGGTCAAATTTTGACTCAGTTTGTGTAGTCAGGAAAAGCCTATTTCGGAGAGAGAGTCAATTTGAATTACCATTTTTTGCAGTGTAAATTTGACATCGAAAAATGCAAAGTTTAATTTATATCTGGCTGCATTTTGCTACTTTTAGTCATTAGTTTCATAAAAAGTATTTACGTATCGATCAAGAGACCAACGAAACCACCATTCAGCGATTTCACTCTGTGTCGGATATGCGTACAAATATCGCAGTGGTCTGAGCATAAAAAATCGTTCGAATAAAATCTAAAATTTGACCAAAACAAGCATTAAATCGCAGTTAAAGTTTCGGGGCCATGTTACTATAAGGGGCATCCAGGTTTGTGATGGGTCCATAAAAGAGGAGGTTTTGACATTAGATTACATTTTTTGCTTAGGCGTGGGCTTAGGCTTAGGCTTAGGCTTTGGAACTCATTTTTGCAACGCTTAGGCTTCGGCTTAGGAGCACGATTAATCTACTGTTACGCCCCTTAAAGTAACATTGGCTAAGGTTCGGATGCAATACACTACAAATAGATCGAATTTCGGATATTGGTCGAGTTACGACGTAAGTTTTTTTGTTAATGCTTACCTAAAATTGGTGATAAGTGTTGTTTACTGTGATGCTTCAAACATGAAAAATTTAACGTCAACAATGAAAACGTTAAGCGTTAAATTTAAAAAAGCCTTTTTGATATGTTTTTACTAAAGACCATTTCTTATTAATTGTCAATATTATATATGACATTTTTCAAAATCAAAATGGATAGCAGGTCAGCTAAGTGTTGTTCAAATTAAACCAGAAACAAAATAGTTTAATTGGCACCCTTTACTGTATATAGAAACGTTTTAAAACTGACGTATAATTACGCGGATTGACGTCATAGTTGGACATCCTGCGACACGTTTTGTCCAATGTTGATTCAAGTCAACACAAAACTCTGTTATCCAAGTAAAGCGTACGCCGAGCTGACGTGTAAGCGGGTAAAGATTGTTTACCAGGGCCGCGCTTTACCCACGGTGGACGTTGATGTGTTCGTCAGGATAAACTTTATTTGTATGTAAGTGTCTAATGATTTTAAATCCGTGGTCAAAAACACTGTTACCGCTTGTCAACAAGTTTTGTCGAAGCCAGAATCTGAGTTCGACGTGAGACAAATTTGTCCATTTTAAGATAATGTACAAAATTGTCGTGGATTTTAAGAAACTTTTCGCAGTGTTGTCAAAGGTTACTCTTTAAGCGTTTTTATAAGAAATGTCCACAATTCAAGCGGCCTATGTTACTTTAAGGGGCGTACAGGTTTCTGGTGGGTCCATAAAATAGTAGGTTTAGATTCTAGCTCCCATTTTTTTGCTTAGGCTTACGCTTAGGAACACATTTTTGCAACGCTTAGACTTAGGTTGAGGCTTAGGAATACGCTTAATCTACTGTTACGCTTCTTGAAGTACCGTTGGCTATTTAAGCTTCAAAAATTGTTCCAAAGTGACGCACGAACATGCTGCACGCAACAAGTTTTATAAAATACAAAAAATGTCACAAGTAAGATTTCAAGAAGCTTCCAGCAAAAACTCGCCAGGGTTCAGAATGCAAAACACTGGCACTGAAACAATCATTGCGAGCTCAAACAGCCATATATTACACGGATACCATGGGACATTGATGGGAATATCATATGATAACCCGTAACATTTTATAAAACTTCACGTGATATTACGCGAAACACTGTAATTCGCATAGCTCAATAAAATAATTTTAAAAATGTCATGTAGTACTTAATTCGGTCCACTGGACTCGCTCCTAAAAAAGTTCGTGTTAAAATCAAATTTTAAATTTTAGTATCATGTGATATTCTACCATGACTTTAATGCTTACCATACTATTGCAGGCAACCTTATCGAAAGTGTGCAATACTAAAGGCGTTTGTGTATAAACGTTATGATGAAACTCTTCAGATACATTTTCCAAGTGTGTCAATGACAATTTTTATTACTTCCGGCACAACTTTCTCGAGGAACTCTATAGGCGGCGTTATACTTTTGATGACGTCCGACGCCGTCCGCCACCCGCGCCGTCAGTCACCCATACGGCACCGTTCGACGCCGTCTGTCGTGGTGCGGGCGGTGTCGTACTTAATTTACTTATGTACTATACCGTACGGTGAATGCCGGCGACAAACGGTGACGGACAGCGTCGTGCAACAAGGATAGCGTAATCCTATATGTGTCGGTATTAACTTAATATAAAGTTTCTTGCGTCCTGATCCTGAACAATTTTAAATTTAAATAAAATTACATAGCTGGACGATAGTAGAACGATTGCAACCAGTAACACAGCCAGTTTGATCGCCATGAGCACATAATGCTGTGGATTATCTAAAAATGAAGCCATAATTAAACCTACTGACACGCTGGTAATTTTGTAAAAGTTAGAAATTTAACTCAGAAAAGCGATTGCTTGCAACTATTCACAAAGTCACACACACACACTGCCCACTCCGTTAAAAGCAGAAGTTATTAAATTCAAATTCTGATATAATTTTCGTTGCGATATCAAGTTTGAGTTCATCAATTATCTCAATCATATCAACTAAGTCAGAAATTCAACTCATGGGAGAGGAATTATAGATTAATGAATTTTAAAATCAAAGGCAATCATCTGCATTAATACTTTTTTGGAGTAAGATGGCTCAGAAAAAAACTGACCATGGCAATGATGTAAACCTAAACCCGATGCTGTCAATGATCACTTGCGCAATAACGCTTTACACATATGAAACAAAAAAACTACTGATTTTTGACGTCAGCCCGTATTCCCCGAATTTAACCCCTTCTCACATTGAGTTGCCTATAGGCAACTCAGCTCAGTGTATATACGTTAAATAGTATATATCGCACCGTGTTTAACAATTGCAACACGTATACATAGTACTAAATCACCACAAGACGTGAGCGCCCCCTCGGGCTCGAACGTCAATATCCTATAGCTGAGTGGTGATGGTAAACGCCTCCCACTCCAGTCACTGTAGTTCGAATCCCAGCATAAAAGTAGGTCTCAGTGGAAATAGAAAATATTCATGTGACAAAGGGTTAATTATTATTTAAAGATTTGTAAACACATAATGAACATTGTTTCAAAATTGTAATGCTTACTTTCAGCTGATTCTGCAGTAACTCGTGGATATATTGCCATAATTATATAACAAATAATGAACCAAAACGTAATAACGGGCACAAAATAATAAAGCATATATGATCGATTCATTGTTAGACACAGCATAACAACAAGAAAGTTGTAACGAAATATAATCTGAAAAACAACACTGATATTTATTAACAGGGTTGTGGTTGTGAATTTTACAATAATGTTTGCGATCGCTAATTTGAATCGGTCAAGTTCAACTGCTTTATCAGTTGTTGAACGATGGTAGTCATTGAAAGCAAAAATGCAATATAGTCAAAATTTCAATCTTGACCTTGTACTTGAATGTACACTGCAAAAAATGGTAAGTCAAATTGACTGTCTCCGAAATAGGTTTTTCCTGACGACGCAAACTGAGTCAAAATTCAACATCACCTGCCAATATTGTTTAACAATGTATGTAGTAAAACTTACTGTAACAAACCGTTTCACTGAAAAGTCACCCTTTGTCCAAAAGAAATAGAATTGTGAATATCCGGACATAAAAAAATAAGCAGACACCAAACAACGAATAATCATATAAATCCACAAAACCTTAAACAAATTACAATAAGTGAAATTTTTTGCAAGTCGTATTTAGTACTGAAACTTTGCACTGTAAGCTATGTAGTACCAGGGTGTAAACGGATAGCAAAAATAACGGAAACGGAAACGGATACGGATAGTGATCAAGATAACGGAAACGGAAAACATATATCGAAGTATAAAACGTTCAAAAATGTTTTATTTTTTGTCAACACCATTTGAAGCCTGAATATATTAACCGGTTTTCTCAAAATCCGACGGAAAAAATACCCGATGCATCGAAATTTTCACGATTGTGGAGAAATTTTATAATTTTTATTTCGTTTTAAACAATTGCAGCATATCTGCAACGAATAATTGCGAGATATATGTGATTTTTAACTACTAATATTGAACACAAAAATAACAGAATTTCCGTTGTTTCTATGACGGAAACGGAACCCGATTTTTACAGGAAACGGAAACGGAAACGTATATCCGATTACACTCTGCTAAGTACTATTTGTTCAGATTCTAAATTATGTCGCTAAGACAAATTTTTGTGATACTGTTTAAAAATGACAAACAGACCCTAAAATGGTCAGAGAGAAGAGGTATGTATATTCATATGTACCCGCGGGTATTACGATTGCGCTCTGGTCAATATTTTGTTGAGTATTAAAAGAATTGCGTGTTCAGAATATTTTAGTTTTTTCACTAGAATGTTCTTGATCCTCCATCCTACAACAATTTCTTTCTGCGAGCCTGACCGTTGAGTACTCTTTATCAGTAATATTTGCATTGCTATTCCATATCACCGAAGCCGGCGCGGGTTGAAAGAAATTCTCACTGTGATAAAATAATGTCGGAAATGAGAATAAAAACCAAATATCACTTTTAAATTAAAATATGCTTCATGTTTGTAAATGTCTGGATAACCAACTGCTGATAATCACTACACCTTTTAAGCATTAGATCTACGATAAACTAATCAATTTTTAAAAACTTCTGTAATAAAGTCCCTAAATTGATCGTGCCCGAGAGGCCAGGCGACTTTTTGTAGTGGATTTCATAGAAAAATATTCAATTTTGGGGGCTCTTTCACATCGAAAGTCGTGGGGCAGGGGAGGTACGCCTTGTTGCTGGGAACACATGGTCAGCAAGACAAAAAACCGCTCGTGGGGTGGAGTGGTCGAGTACTGTAATGACCCAAATAAGATGAGGGGACTGATATTTATTTGGCCTCTTCAGAAGGTACCCCCGTTATTTGGTTACGGACTGTTATTTATTTTTAACCCACGCTCCGCCACCATCGTTATTGATACATATCCGGTACTGCAACTATCCGTTGAATTAAACGTTTATTTGTCTTGTGTCAATAGTTTGAGCTATAACGTAAAGTTATACTTAGGAATGTAGTTTCAAAATTTAAGTACGCTTTAAAGTTTCGAACTCAAATTATTTGGGCCAGAAGTCATTTATGCGCTACAATTAGGAATAATTGACATTTATGGACTTTAATTAGGGTTTAAATACTCTATCCGCCTGTCAGTCAAGGTAGGAACCGGGACATCAGACCTTTTAACTAAGCAGCTGGAAAAGCGGGCGAGAACAGAGATCGAACTCTCAGCCTACGGACCCTTAAACGAACACTCTACCACTGCGCTACGTAGCCCGCCTCTCCAACTGCATGTTTCGTCGACTATATGTGTCGACCGTACAACACAATGTGCATTGCATTTATTGCATATGCACAAGGACAAGTATGTCTCACATACTTACATGCCCTTATTTTCAACAAGGTCGTCCCTTGACCGTCCATCCTATTTTCGACTGGATACCGTGTTCATAGCGCGGCAGTTTGCCATTGCGCTGACGGCGTGGCCCCCATGTCAGTCTAGGTAGGAACCGGGATATCGGACCTTTTTACTAACAGCTGGAAAAGCGGGCTCGAGCGGGGATCGAACTCTCAGCCTATGGATCCTTAAGCGAACACTCTACCACTGCGCCATACAGCCCGCCTCTCTAACTGCATGTTTCGTCGACTATATGTGTCCACTGTACAACACAATGTGCATTGCATTTACTGCATATGCACTAGGACAAGCATGTCTCACATGCTTACACCGCTTACTGACTCTTATTAGGAATACGGACTCCTATTGATTGGTACTCAAAATGGGGACCCCCTGTTATTACCCTCCACCTCTTATTCGGGTCACTACAGTAAGTCACTCTATTCTTTGCCTATTGATTACTAAATTATCACTGTACTTTACCCAAAATGAGCTCTGATATATAAACTCATACGATATTTATTCTGCATTCACAAATTAAGTCATTTATTGTTGCACATGTTTCATATAAACGGCAAGCTTAAAGCGTAAGTATTAAAATTAGAAAAAATATGTAGTAAATACACTTAATACCTTACTGCCTCCAGTATAGTGGTAAAGTAAAATTAATATCTGCATCCAACCTTTCCATTCGTCGGTTTGACTTCTGTTCAAAAATGATGCCTAAATAACTGAATTTTTGTGTATGGTTAATGATTCGGAATGTTTTACTTGTGCTACAGGGTTTGTTTTCTGTAGCAAAGAAAATGACAAAGTGCATGTCATTAAGTGAACTTTTTTCCATTGGAAAAAAATACACGAATCGTTGTTTTTAGTTGAAGTCGTACAATTGAAACGTTTTCAAGCTGTAATTGGAAGATAGCTAAATTTGTGCCGTTGTATCAAAGACTTCAAAAACAAAATGTATTTCTCGAAACGTTTTTGGCAAACAATCGCTGAAAGATAATGGCTGGTTTCTTAAATGGTAGTTAAGTATTTGCTTAAAAGTCATACTTAAGTAATTACTTAAGTCGTCGAGTTAAGTTAAGTACTTAAATTTTCGAGCAAAAACAAACGTCAAATATGAGCTATTGTCAAAACAAGAAAGAAAGTCATAGTTTTTGTTTACATAAAGGAGGTTCCATCAGTCTACAATTTAAATTAAACCTAGGTTAGTATGCCTGAATGGTTAATTTGTAATATATCAAATTTACTCAACGATTTAAGTATTTACTTAACTTAAGTAGTACGCTTTTAAAAACGACAAAATGGTAAAGTAATTACTTAGCAGGTGCTTAAAGTACTAAGTTGTACTAAAGTATGGTTTCAGATACCCAGCCAATGAAAAATAACTCAATAACTACATATACCTGTAATAGTTTTTGTCGGTATGTTCAAAGGACCACACAATGGCATCTTAATTTATACAGTGAACTAATTTTGTCCTGAAAATTATCTGAAACTGCCATCACAGGCCTTTCAAATATTGAAACCAATTTTAAGTGCAAGCATGGCTAAAATGTTTCTGGGTAGATTTTTAAGTTGTTTTCAGTATTTAGGGTACATTTTGATGTTTGGTGCGCACCTTTCGGATTTCTTAGTATTAATCGCACCTTCTTAGTTACCATGAAATTTGAAATTGATAAATAAAGTCTTACCTGCGTCGCTCGTTTCGAAGTTGCACCGCCCAATACCAAAAACGATCCGAACAATCCGAAAAACGTTATATACGAAAATGATTTGCCTTCCTTACTGAATAATGTGGTTCTGAAACAAATATGAAACAAATATTTGTAAATTTCTCATGTATGGGTTGTCCACGTTACACTGTCTGCGCTACTGTAAAAAAGTCCACACACTTAGCTGCAATGGCGGTAAAAAACAATATTGTTCTTGTGATATTAGGACTTCACAGCGAGTGTGTCTAGACAATAAGAGTTCATTTGGAAAGACTGTATAATCGCTGAACGAATATACGACAATTCATCGCCAGACATCTTGTCGACCGACATTTCGTCATCCGACATCTCGCTGATTCCGACAGTTTGTCACTCCGACAACTCTTCGACCCTGTCGAGGCAACAAATTGTCGGGTCGACAAGTGGTGGTCGACGAGTTGTCGGTATCGGCGGGTTGTTGGGGTCTACGAGTTGTCGGGGTTGACGAGTTATCGGGGTCGACGAGTTATCGGGGTCGACGAGTTGTCGGGGTCGACGAGTTGTCGGGGTCGACGAGTTGTCGGGGTCAGCGAGTTGTCAGGGAGACAAGCTGTCGGGCTCGACGAGTTGTCGTACCTACTAGCAGGCGACAAGTTACGGGTTGACGAGCAGTCGGGAACGACAAAATGTCAGACTACAAAATATCCCGTCGACGACTTGCTGCCCGAGTAATTGTCGCGATACCTCGCTAAAGAGAGTCTTTCATACAGACTTTGTATAGTGCAAAAAAGCGGAATCCCTTCTGATAGACTCAGGACAAAACAAAGTTTCATTTCTATGACGTATTGGCAAAGTAGCATGTATATGTGTGAAACTATACGCCGTTCAGAGGGTCTACCAGTTGTACGATGAGTGTTCACTGGATGTGGGTGACTTTTGGATATCCAATTTGCACGGTTAAACCGGAATTCCTGCGAAAATTCAATTCATGTTCCTGTTCCTGTTCCTGCATTCAAAGATGCAGGAACCGGAATTTTTCTCGTTTTGCGGCAAATTATTCATGATCATTTATACATTGGAACTTTGCATTTAGAAAATTGTTATGTCAACATTAGTGTTTTTTCAATTACTTCAATTGTGTTAATAAACTGTTTCTGTTGTTTTTTTGCAAAACTTCATGATAAAATGGTGAAAATTTGTTTACGCAACTTTTTTGGTTTTTTTTCTAAAATATCTGACAAAAATTCAGTAATGAAAGTTATTTCAAATTCCGGTTCCTGTTCCTTTTCCAGTTCGTGCAAAAAATTCCACTCCTGTGCCTGTTACTGTTACTGTGAAATTAAGTTCCTGTTCGAAGCTTGCTAATTTGGAAACACTGCAATTACAAACTTAGGGGCACGCATTGGGGTACAATTTTTTACAGTAGCGTAGAGAGTATAACGTGGATGACCCATTAATAATACGTAATATCAAGCACCTCAATACCAGGGTACAGCCAAACGTCTGCCCTGCCTCCGGCATCGGCAGAAAGTCGACTTGCGATTCCTGTTTGGTAAAAGTTTCGCGGGAGGTTCGTTAAGCATAAAACTTAAAGATTCAACAATGCACGACAGACATTAGCTAAATTTAGCATTTTGCAAAAATTAACAAATTAAACTGCCTATAATTTCGCTTGCAACTGCAGCTTTAACTCGTCGCTCTGGCTCGTGTACAATTTTTTACCGCATCGGCTGCGGTGTTTATCACATTCGGTTGTATCTTGTTCAATATACCTGTCACAAATAAAAGCATATAGCATTATTAAACACATTGTAGGCCATGCGGAAAAATCACAATCAGTCGACGATTCAAGATCTCGATTTGTATTTGTTGCTATTTCGTTGTGAGCAGAATTACTTATATTGATTTCTGAAATGAAAAAATTATCGAACAACATATTTTTCGTTATGCGTACACAAATGTTTTGCTATCGTTTTTAAATATGTTTTAACAAGAGTGCCATGATACAAGAGCGTGCAACTCTTTGAATTCCGCATGTTACAAAATGTACCACCACCGAGTGTTGCGTTTTTGGCCGACCCACCCTCAGTTAGCGAATGAGTAGTTACCGCTTGAAACACAACATACGCATGGGAGCCCATGTTGCGTTTTGATTTTAGATTACAATAGGCTAATTTGAATAATTAGTTAAGCCTAAATTAGGACTTTCTACATTATATCACTAATTATTACAGTTGCAAAAAATCTAAATTCAGCATTAAAGAGTTTTTGTGTGCGAGGAATCTGACTATATCCTTTGCAAACATCCAAAATCGATAACTGAGCAGTTAGCAATAGATAATTTGCATATAAGCATAATTCATAAGCCTAAATTATGCATTTTTACAGTATTTCACTAATTATTACGGTTACAATTAATCAAATTTCAGCAATAATGGGTTTTTTGGTGCGAGGAATCTGGACAAATTGTCTACAAACCCTCATAACCTATAATTGCAGGGCAATTTTTGTTGCCAGATACATAAAGTGTCATGGTTCGCACAGGTTGTACTCCCTCTAAATAAAGGGGGCTACGCCAAACACGCACTGTGTGCCAGATACATTGTTTTCTGCACAGAATGTACCCAGCAGCATACTCTTGTTGAAGTATGCATTATCCACTCTTGGTTTCACCAATAGTCTATAATGACTCTTATCACATGAGAGTGTGCAACTGTGTGCATGCTGTGTACAACACAATATACCCGGCACACGTTGCGTTTTTTAGCCTACAGCACCAAAGGTTAAATGATTTAATAACTGAATTTTGAACGTTTTCGGTTTCGTCAAATTTTTCAGATAAACTTCATTCGCGTGTCCTATCAAAGTGTTCATTGAACCGGAATGCACAAAAATTTTAGTTTCAAGCAAAGTGTCCAGAAATCAACCAAGAAATTGACTGTGTCCTTTCTGTGCAAAACCTATAAACGCGAAATACAGGACGGGACGTTGTTTTAGTTACCTGTTTTTATTGATTCAATATTTTTTCGCTCTTTTCTGAATTGCCATAAGCATTGTTCAATTGCATATAACAGCACGCTTAAATACACATAGAAATAAATATTTTACCGGTACTAAACGGTAATTTCCATGCAACGTAGTATATATGAATAATCTTGTTTTAAAAAACAATGATTCACAACGAATATTTAATTTCGTGCTTATTTGACAGCCATGTACTGTAGTAACCCGAATAAGTGGTGGAGACTGATATTCGTTTGGCCGCTTCAGAGGGAACTCCCCTGTTATTCGGTTACGGACTGTTATTTGTTTTCAACCCGCCCTCCGCCACCCTTCGTTACTGATATATCCAGTATTGCAACTTTTCGTTGAATTGATCGTTTATTTGTCCTGGAGTCATTCATGCGCTACAGTTACGGATAATTGATATTTATTGACTCTAATTAGGGTTTAGGGACTCTGTCCGTTTACGAACTCTTATTTGAGATACGACTTTTAATGACTGGGACTCCAAATGTGGAGCCCTCTACCCCACCTTTATTCCGGTCACTACAGTATTGTACTTGTTCAAGTACGAGTACACGTTTTTCATTATTTTTTTCATTTTTCCGTTATTTCCAAAAAAAACGAAAACATCTGTTGTTTCGGATCAATTCACAGTTTTTGATCCCAAACCAAACTTTGACTGCAATGCAGTGTGCGTGGTTTACAAAACCTATTTGCAGTTTTTTGTCGTTTCAGACATCGCTGAAACACTGTAATGCGAACGTTAAAAATGGATTTTCGCATAGACCCAGTGTATTCATCTTGAGTATGCGATACGCAGTTCACATTAGGCAAACGGGCATTGAAGATATTGTTTTTATTTTGCGTTGATCAGCTTTGGATAACGTCAGTGACCTTTTGCAACTAAAGTATCCAAAATAACTGTTACGCTTCCTCAGTTTGGAAAATAATAATTTTGCCACAAATAGTGCAAAACAATATAACACCAATGCGAGAAATGGATCACAATATGTAACCCCAATACCCAGCATAAATTGCCCATGTGACGAACGACCAGACCCAACGAACACATGAAGTCATCAGCTGAATTTGTCACCTCTTTGGTATTAAATAACAAACGAAACATCACGAAAGCGACATAAAACAATTAAAATTGTATTAAAAAGTAAAAAATGTTTCATGACTATAATTTTCATGAGATGTCAAAGAATGACGGTCAAGAGCTTTGTCTTGAGTATCGATAGTTCCTTACTAAAGTACTAGAAATAATACGAATATGCGTTGTAACACGGGTGTTTGCTCACGTCGACCACAACAGGTGCCGTCTATATATAAACCGTTTGGATTGCACAAGTAGTTGAGCAGAATTTGGACCACCTGCAAGCAATAAATAAAAATCAAGTATTTTACAGCCAGGATAAAATACAACCTTTACTTTTTCACTGTGAAATTTAGAAGCGAGTTTGGTGATATCGATATAATTAAAGCATGGAATGCCTCACATACGTAATTTCAGCAACATTCCAGTATATTACTTAACCCCTTCTCAAATTGAGTTGCCTGTAGGCAACTCAGCACAGTGTATATACGTTAAACAGTATATATCGCATCGTGTTTAACAATTGCCACACGTATACATAGTACTAAATCACCACAAGACGTGAGAGCCCCCTCGCGCTCGAGCGTCAAGTTCCTACAGCTCAGTGGTGATGGTATACGCCTCCAACTCCGGTCAGTGGAGTTCGAATCATAGCATAAAGTAGGTTTCAGGGGAAATAGAAAGTATTCATGTGAGAAAGGGTTCATTTACAATATGTATTTTCGTACAGCAAAACGTGATTGTTCTGTGGAAAGAAACTTTGCATGCATGCTGGTTGTGCATTCGCTAACATTTGCGCATTACGCAAAGGTGACCGGCTAGTATTTGTAATTTTTTAGCGTTTTATCTGTTTATAAAACAAGTTTACGTAAGCAACTTTTTCAGGTTTTATAACATTGCTTAAGCGATGATGTTTAACAAGCTTGAAGTTTGCACTATTTATAAACACGTCACATAACATATCGAAGACATATGATTTTAACCAATATTTTCAGCATTGTCTAAATTCAGTAACCACCGCTCAGCTTTTTAAAACAAATCACACAGCACAAAATATTGATTAACTCCCACTTATATTCACATCACAGAATATCACATGCGACAATGCCTAAAATGCCAACTGCGACCGTATCTCAAATTTCCAATTTATGCTTAATTTAGTTGATTTTGTAATATCTGTTTGATTGAATATAACAGACGTTTTTGCTGCATTTGTTCACTGTAGCCGTGATTTATCTAAATTGGAAGCAGACGTAATTTGTGCTGTCTTAACAAAGATACAAGTTTAATAGCAAATGTTGTTAATGATAAATACTACTTTTTTATCTTTAAATGATTGCTATATATTTCAATTACTTTATAAGCTGCACTGTAAATTTCAGTGAGTTGATTTAAACTCAGAATGAGATGAATCACTGAGTCGGAGCTAGGTCTATCAGAACTCAGACTTTTGAGTTGATTCAATTACATTCTGACTTAATTAACTCACCCAGAGTCAGCTGAACTCAGAATGAGAATTAACTCAACTGAGAATGAGTTAATGTTTACTGATATTGATTCAGAAATAACCAATTCGCTAGCTGAATTGATTAAATCAACTCATTGGAATTTACAACGTGTGTGTAACGTTATTTAGAACTAAAATTCTCATATTAAATTCATGTAAACAATAAAACGGCAAATCCTGTTAACAATTGCTATAACGTCTGTGCATTTGGTGAAAAGCACGAATGCATGTTTTTAAATATTCTCTAATTTTCCGTATTTTCCTGAAAAAAACGCAAAACCGCGTATTCGTGTCGGATTCAATCGTTCATTTAAAAATCAGCCCTGGTTCAATCACATCGTAAACGAAATATCTACGACAACATGTCACAATATAACAAAAAAACCAACCTGCACCCTCACTAACACTACCCAAAGTCTCGCATTTTTAATCAAGTTTTAATATTTTGATTCGCGATCTCGTACTAAACAGGGCCAGTGTTACTCTTTAAGGGGCGCAACAGTAGATCAAGCGTATTCTTAAAGCCTAAGCATAAGGCTAAGTGTTGCAAAATGTGTTCCTAAGCCTAAGCCTTAGCCTAAGCAAAAAAATGCAATCCAGAGTGTAAACCTACTCTTTTATGGACCCACTAGAAACCTGGACGCCCCTTAAAGTAACATGGGCCCTAGAAAGCATAAAATCATACATTTGAAAACATCTCCGAATTGTACTTGCGAAATTATGCTAAAATCTGCATAACTCAATCTGTTACCGCATACTAAAATACTTCATGCGTCTAAAACTTTAAATTCTACCTTTAACCTTTAATAATATTTCCACAAAAACCAACCTGTGAATGCGAAAATATCACAAAATCGCAGTTGGAACTACATCCCAAATTGTCAAAATCCTCCCTGCGCTCAAGTTCCAGCACAAAATTCTCATTGTCGAAAATACTTACGATAAAATCCTACCTACAAAATATTCCTAAACCATAAAATTCCACCAGCTCTGAGCCAACTCAACACATTAAGGGGGGTGTGGCGAAAAATTTTCAGGTGGGCTATACTTTTAAGAATTTGCAATTCCTGTTTTGAAGCATATCACACGTGCATAATCACAAGTAATGTCAAAATCTTATTTGCAAGTCAATAATCATCAGTTTACAATTTTACATCAATGCGGGTTAGCGTGGAAAATGACGACTCGCATAGTGCCGTAGAACAAAGAATGCCAAAATCTCAGCGGTTACCCCATTCCAACAGTTTACCCGCGACTTTAGTTGGATATGCAAAAATTCAATCTTTGAAAATATCTAAAACACGGTCACTTCTTAAATTGCCACAATCTCACGTATCACCGCGTCCCAAAAAACCACGTGAACCTAAGAAGACCAACACAATTTTATAATTGAACCTTCGACTGTATTTACAAAAGTTTAAAATGATACTTGAACAAACAGTGTAATTTTCAGTGAGTTAATTTTAACTCAGAATGAGTTGAATCCACTCAGAAGTGTGCGTTCTGAATTAGGTGGTTTTTTTCAGAACTCAGAATTTTGAATTGATTGAACTCATTCTGAGTTAATTAACTAAACCTGAATTAAATCAGCTCATAGTGTGTTAGTGTTAACTGCAACGTAGAAATAGCCAAAAATAACCAAATCTAACTTTGAGTTGATTAATCAAGTCATCGGACCTTTTACTATGCTTATAAAATGTTTCAAAATCTCATCTGTAATCGTCTCTGAAGTTTTGGTTACAAATTGTAACATCTTGAAAAGAAAATTAACGAAAATTGCCTGGAATTATACGCTTTCGGTTCTAACGATGCTTAACACTCAAAGCAGCAGTATTCCGTTTTGTTTACTTTTCAGTGTATCATTTAAGCGTATGCATGATTGAGACACAAAAAAACTGTCAAGAAAATATCACTTCATCTCAATGCTAAAATAAAAACATAACGAAATCCTTTACAGTTTTGGCAACGAGGAAAAAACCAAGTAACTATAGTGATAATCGGCATACGAGCAGCGTCATGGTACAATTTACAAAAATCAATTAACACACGTACCGATCGTTGAGCATTAAGACCAGGACGGAGACTGTCGTTCAAATAGCTTCCATCCAGTAGCGATAACTGACCAATTGACGTCCAAGAGGTAGCGAGAGATTGGGGCCTAGAAAAACAATATTTTCAAAATTAAATATCATCAGTAGACCGATGGAAAAACAAAATGTATTTATACAGCTCAGGGTTCATGTTACTTTAAGGGTCGTCCAGGTTTTTGATAGGTCTATAAAAAAGTGGGTTTAGATTGTAGATTACATTTTTGCTTAGGCTTATGCTTAGCCTTAAGAATATGCTTGATCTACTGTTACGCCGTTTAAAGTAACATTGACCCAACTCAGGATACGTACATATATAAACGTTGCGTGTGGCCGTGCTGACTGTTTATCAACGTTGGATGTAGGTTTATGTGTTGTTTGTGTGATTTTCGCAGTTGGGTTGTCAAATAAATTGCAATCTAATGTCGCTCACACGTTACAATTGCCTCGTCACATTCACAAAATGTCCACTAACCACTGTTTTCGTAAATCTATGCTGTGTTAGCAAATGAAAAAATGAGGTTAATATTTTTATATGCATAGTGTACTAATCTGCTACGTACCTTTATGAATGACAAAAAATTCTCCACATGGCCGTCTCAAAGGGCTGTTGGAATTGCCTGTTACCGCATGAGGAATAACAAAGTTAAGACTTGTGTTTCACTTTCACTGTGTTCTGGGCAAAACCCGGGTGCTTTGATTTCGTCACCAATTTCCAAAAAACCTCATACGATTGAAGTTTTCCATTGTTGACTTTTATTCACTTCTTACATGGGCGTCCGCAGAAAATTAGATTTGGGGGGCACAAAATAATTTTGTGCGGCCCAACAATTGCAATGCAAGATTGTGTTCATTTAGATAGAGTTTATTTGTGGGGGCACCAGCCGAATTTTGGGTAGGATGGCCCCGCAATGCGTCCATGTGGGGACGCACTTGCCCTCCTATGAAAACTCAAGCCCCTGATTTCCTTGGCAGCCCAAGGAAAACCTTTACGGCTCAATATTCAAATTTTCTACCATACGACACTCATCTAAGGTCGTGAAAGTTGTATAACTTAAAAAATAAATTCAGTTTCCGAATCATTAGACGGAAAATGTTAGTAACTTATATATCTGTCCCAACTGTCCCATCTGTCCCAAGTGTCCCAACTGTCCCATCTGTTCCATCTGTCCCATCTGTCCCATCTGTCCCAAGTGTCCCAACTGTCCCATCTGTTCCAACTGTCCCAAGTGTCCCAACTGTCCCATCTGTCCCAAGTGTCCCAAGTGTCCCAACTGTCCCATCTGTTCCATCTGTCCCATCTGTCCCATCTGTCCCACTGTCCCATCTGACCCAACTGTCCCACCTGTCCAAACGGTCCCAACTTTCCCATCTGTCCCAACTGTCCCTTCTGTCTCAACTGTCTCATCTGTCCCAACTGTCCCATCTGTCCCAACTATCCCATCTGTTCCATCTGTCCCATCTGTTCCATCTGTTCCATCTCCATCTGTTCCCATCTGTCCCAACTGTCCCTACTGTCACAACTGTCCATCTGTCCCATCTGTCTCATCTGTCCCATCTGTCCCAACTGTCCCTCTTCCCATTGTCCCAACTGTCCCTTCTGTCTCAACTGTCTCATCTGTCCCAACTGTCAAATCTGTCCCAACTATCCCATCTGTTCCATCTGTCCCATCTGTTCCATCTGTTCCATCTGTCGCATCTGTCCCAACTGTCTCATCTGTCCCAACTGTCTCATCTGTCCCAACTGTCCACTCTGTCCCATCTGTCCCAACTGTCCCATCTGTCCCTTCTTTCCCAACTGGTGCCCATCTGTCTCAACTGTCCCAACTTCCCAACTGTCCCAACTCCCAACTGTCCCAGCTGTCCCATCACTCCAAATTGTCCCATCTGTCCCAACTGTCCCAACTCTCCCATCTTCCCACTGTCTCATCTGTCCCATCTGTCCCACCTGTCCCATTTGTCCCAACTTTTCCCATCTGTCCCAATCTCCATCTGTCTCAACTGTCCCTCTGCCCCGACTGTCCCATCTGTCCATATTGCCCCAGCTGTCCCATCTATCCCATCTATTCCCATATCTCCCAACTCTCTCATCTGTCCCCATCTGTCCATTCCAACTTTCCATCTGTTCCATCTATCCATCTGTCCCCTCTGTCTCAGTCTCCCATCTTCCCAACTATCCATCTCTACTCATCTGTCCCTCTCCATATCTGTCCCAACTGTCCCATCTGTCCCGCTCCTCTGCCCCACCTGTCCCATTTGTCCCATCTGTCCCATCTGTCCCATCTGTCCCCCCATCTGTCCCCAACTGTCCCACTCTGTCCCATCTGTCCCAACTGTCCCAACTGTCCCATCTGTCCCTCCCAACTGTCCCCCATCTCATCTGTCCCACTGTCCAACTGTCCCATCTGTCCCAACTGTCCCATCTGTCCCAACTGTCCCATCTGTCCCAACTGTCCCATCTGTCCCTTCTGTTCCCCATCTGTCCCATCTGTCCCATTCTTCTTCCCCCCCCCCCTGTCCCAACTGTCCCATCCTGTCCCAACTGTCCCCATCTCGTCCCAACTTTCCCATCTGTCCCAACTGTCCCTTCTGTCTTTTCCCAACTGTCTCATCTGTCCCCAACTGTCCCCATCTGTCCCAACTGTCCCATCTGTCCCATCTGTCCCAACTGTCCCATCTGTCCCCATCTGTCCCCATCTGTCCCATCTGTCCCATCTGTCCCCATTTGTCCCCATCTGTCCCATCTGTTCCCCAACTGTTCCCATCTGTCCCCATCTGTCCCAACTGTCCCCATCTGTCCCATCTGTCCCAACTGTCCCCCTCTGTCCCAACTGTCCCAACTGTCCCATCTGTCCCATCTGTCCCAACGGTCCCATCTGTCCCCACTGTCCCATCTGTCCCATCTGTCCCAACTGTTCCATCTGTCCCTGTCCCATCTGTCCCATCTGTCCCAATTGTCCCATCTGTCCCATCTGTCTCAAGTGTCCCAACTGTCCCATCTGTCCCACACTCCCAACTGTCCCAACTATCTCATCTGTCCCCAACTGTCTCATCTGTCCCAACTGTCCCATCTGTCCCATGTGTTCCTACTGTCCCATTTGTCCCAATTGTCCCATCTGTCTCATCTGTCACTTCTGTCCCAACTGTCCCATCTGCCCATCTGTCTCAACTGTCCCAACTGTCGCAACTGTCCCCAACTGTCCCAACTGTCCAGCGGTCCCATCACTCCCAATTGTCCCATCTGTCCAAACTGTCCCAACTGTCCCATCTGTCCCACTGTCTCATCTGACCCAACTGTCCCACCTGTCCAAATGGTCCCAACTTTCCCATCTGTCCCAACTGTCCCATCTGTCTCAACTGTCCCATCTGCCCCAACTGTCCCATCTGTCCCATCTGCCCCAACGGTCCCATCTGTCCCATCTGTCCCAAGTGTCCCAACTGTCTCATCTGTCCCAACTGTCCCAACTGTCCCATCTGTCCCATCTGTGCCATCTGTCCCATCTGTCTCAAGTGTCCCATCTGTCCCAACTACCCATCTGTCTCATCTGTCCCAGCTATTCCATCTGTCCCAACTGACCCATCTGTCCCGCTGTCCCATCTGTCCCACCTGTCCCATTTGTCCCAACTGTCCCATCTGTCCCGTTTGTCCCAACTGTCCCATCTGTCTCAAGTGTCCCAACTCTTCCATCTGTCTCAAGTGTCCCAACTGTCCCATCTGTCCCACACTCCCAACTGTCCCAACTATCTCATCTGTCCCAACTGTCTCATCTGTTCCATCTGTCCCATCTGTCCCATCTGTCCCAGGTGTTCCGTTTTTGCCCAGTTTCCCATCTTTCCCATCTATCCCATTTGTCCCAACTGTCCCATGTGTTCCGTTTGTCCCAATTGTCCCAACTGTCCCATCTGTCCAAACTATCCCAACTGTCCCATCTGTCCCGCTGTCCCAACTTTCCCATCTGTCCCAACTGTCCCATCTGTCTCAACTGTCCCATCTGTCCCAACTGTCCCATATGTCCCAGCTATCCCATCTGTCCAACTTTCCCAACTGTCCCATCAGTCCCATCTGTCCCAACTGTCCCAACTGTCCCATCTGTCCCAACTGTCCCATCTGCCCCAACTGTCCCATCTGTCCCATCTGTCCCAAGTGTCCCATCTGGCCCATCTGTCCAAACTGTCCCATCTGTCCCATCTGTCCCGCTGTCTCATCTGTCCCAACTGTCCCATCTGTCCCACTGTCCCATCTGACCCAACTGTCCCACCTGTCCAAACGGTCCCAACTTTCCCATCTGTCCCAACTGTCCCATCTGTCCCGTTTGTCCCAACTGTCCCAACTATCCCATCTGTTCCATCTGTCCCATCTGTTCCATCTGTCCCAACTGTCCACTCTGTCCCATCTGTCCCAACTGTCCCATCTGTCCCAAGTGTCCCAACTGTCCCATCTGTCCCAACTGTCCCATCTGTCCCATCTGTCCCAACTGTCCCATCTGTCCCGTTTGTCCCAACTGTCCCATCTGTCCCGTTTGTCCCAATAGTCCCATCTGTCTCAAGTGTCCCAACTGTCCCATCTGTCCCACACTCCCAACTGTCCCAACTATCTCATCTGTCCCAACTGTCTCATCTGTCCCAACTGTCCCATCTGTCCCATGTGTTCCGTTTATCCCAATTGTCCCATCTGTCTCATCTGTCACTTCTGTCCCAACTGTCCCATCTGCCCATCTGTCCCAACTGTCCCAACTGTCGCAACGGTCCCAACTGTCCCAACTGTCGCAGCGGTCCCATCACTCCCAATTGTCCCATCTGTCCAAACTGTCCCAACTGTCCCATCTGTCCCACTGTCTCATCTGACCCAACTGTCCCACCTGTCCAAATGGTCCCAACTTTCCCATCTGTCCCAACTGTCCCATCTGTCTCAACTGTCCCATCTGCCCCAACTGTCCCATCTGTCCCATCTGCCCCAACGGTCCCATCTGTCCCATCTGTCCCAAGTGTCCCAACTGTCTCATCTGTCCCAACTGTCCCAACTGTCCCATCTGTCCCATCTGTGCCATCTGTCTCAAGTGTCCCAAGTGTCCCAAGTGTCCCAAGTGTCCCAAGTGTCCCATCTGTCCCAACTACCCATCTGTCTCATCTGTCCCAGCTATTCCATCTGTCCCAACTGTCCCATCTGTCCCGCTGTCCCATCTGTCCCATCTGTCCCATTTGTCCCAACTGTCCCATCTGTCCCGTTTGTCCCAACTGTCCCATCTGTCTCAAGTGTCCCAACTCTTCCATCTGTCTCAAGTGTCCCAACTGTCCCATCTGTCCCACACTCCCAACTGTCCCAACTATCTCATCTGTCCCAACTGTCTCATCTGTTCTATCTGTCCCAACTGTCCCATCTGTCCCATGTGTTCCGTTTGTCCCAATTTTCCCATCTGTCCCATCTATCCCATCTGTCCCAACTGTCCCATGTGTTCCGTTTGTCCCAATTGTCCCAACTGTCCCATCTGTCCAAACTGTCCCAACTGTCCCATCTGTCCCGCTGTCCCATCTGTCCCATCTGTCCTTCTGTCCCATCTGACCCAACTGTCCCACCTGTCCAAACGGTCCCAACTTTCCCATCTGTCCCAACTGTCCCATCTGTCTCAACTGTCCCATCTGTCCCAACTGTCCCATCTGTCCCAGCTATCCCATCTGTCCAACTTTCCCAACTGTCCCATCAGTCCCATCTGTCCCAACTGTCCCAACTGTCCCATCTGTCCCAACTGTCCCATCTGTCCCAAGTGTCCCAACTGTCCCATCTGTCCCAAGTGTCCCAACGGTCCCATCTGTCCCAACTGTCCCATCTGTCCCAACTGTCCCATCTGTCTCATCTGTCTCAAGTGTCCCAAGTGTCCCAAGTGTCCCATCTGTCCCATCTGTCTCATCTGTCCCAACTATTCCATCTGTCCCAACGGCCCCATCTGTCCCGCTGTTCCATCTGTCCCACCTGTCCCAACTGTTCCATCTGTCCCAGCTGTCCCAACTGCCTCATCTGTTCCCCTGTCCCACTGTCTCATCTGTCCCAACTGTCCGCTGTCCCAATTATATTTTTTGGACGTACTTCTGGTACATTGCTGTCCCGGGAAATTGGGACTGGTACTTCTGGTACATTTCTGTCCCGGGAAAATGGGACGGCCTTTAAAGTAACATTGGCCAAAAAAGTAATGCTTGACAAACTCACTCCAAAAATCAGAAGAAAACTCCTAGCACTGAACAGAACAGCTGTGCTGCACTCGCAGCCCTAGCTTACTTCATTAGAATGCTTTGTCCTAAGATGGTTCGACGCTCACGGCGTCCGAGGCCTCCCGTAAGATAAAAAAGTCGAAAAGCGAATGCTATATGACATTGGTTTCACAAAACATTGATTTAAATGATGATAAAGAGGTAGCATATTAAGTGATATAGTTAACATTTAAGTGAATAATATATGACATTTATTGTTCGTTGCAAGTTTTATATGATATTCAACAGAGAGCTTTAACAAGCTCAGAGTTATCTCTGTGTTCTGTGCTCATTGAAGCCAGTTCGACTTTTTTGTTGAAACTCAATGCAGAAATATTTATGACACATAAAAACAAATCTGTTGGGAACAGAATTCAAAAGCAATGTCGGTTTGACCAAATTGACGACAGTCATACAGAGTAAAGCGTATGCCGACGGTTAATAATTGGACCAGGGGATGGAATACGCTTGGTCCTGAACGACTTAGTGTAGGGATGCCAATGAACCGTGACTCCGCTAAGTGCGAATATTTGTCAAGGAAACCCGAAGGACGCTGCATTTTAGCACATTGGGTTGTAAACAACCGATGTGTGGATTTTTCAGGCCATAACAGGGTGTGTGCCTGGAGGATCAGGCGTGAATTTAGGTTGATTTTAAATGTTGGGTCTAAGAGTTAAAGGAGACAGCGCACGCAGTTGAAATGGGCAGGTAAAGTGGAATTGAGCTTAATCTCAACGTTGTTGCACAGCTCCTGCTCGGCTTTGCTGGCTTGGATGGTGATGTCGAATTTGTTTTGAATCTGAAGGGTTGGATATTTTATTTTTAAAAGTTTGAATTTGGTGTGTAGTAGATTGAAATTCGTAACGTTTTTTGGATTCGTGTTTGTTATTATGTTCGGGACCTTTAAATTATAACTTATGGTGTATTTTGCGACCTATTTGTGTTATCTGAACTCTTTAGGGGTTGTTTTGAAAACATTTCAATTATTTAGTTTAATTGTTGTGCTTGGATTTGATTTCTAAGTGTGATAATATTCTTGAGTGTCAAAGCGACTTTGAATAGAATCGATTTGGTTTCTTTTGATTAATTTGCCAAGGAACTTTGCGATGTTTTTGTTTCGATTTAGTTTTGAAAATTGCAAAGATATGTGTGAAATTCGTGGATAAAGATTCCTGGCTAGCTTGGAGTAGCGGCTACTGGCAAAGATGTTTTTCAAGATTCGTTTTTCTAGTATGTTATATACGTGTAAGTATTACAAGTTGGTGGAAGAGCGGTATGGGCTTCCGGCTACTGATTGTTTAAAAATTTTTCAATTTGCGATTCGACTTGACTCCGATTTTTGTCTGGTAAATTTTTAAACGAGTTTGTTTAAGTGCGTTAGACTCCGGTCCATTCTGGTTCGAAATTAATATCCGGGATTTAACTCAATTGCATTCAGATCTGAAAAATAACTCGTAATTTACATCGATAGTAAATATTACGATTCTATTTGACGGTCAATGCAATTGCAAATAAAACCTTTTGTCAATACCAGCAAGGAACGGTATCAAAAATGGACTCTAGAAAATCAAGCCAGAACATTGATCCTAAAATAACTCCAGTTCCGACGTCTCATAAGCTGTCTCACCTACACAGCTGCACGCATGAACCCGCTGACACCGGATTTTTTGCCATCGGTTGCTAACGCTGGCCGGAGGACAGCACTCTCACAGGCTCATAAACAAGCCGAAGCTTGGAGGACCGAGAATGAAGCAGCTACGACGCAGGTAAAACCTATAGAGAAAAGTAGGCTCGGAAAATAGAACTCTTAAAACCCTTGCTTGCTTTGAATTATGAAAACGTATATTCTATGCATGTATACATAAGGTTCACTTGGTTTGTTATGTGAATTACAGGTCTCTATTTTCGTAAGAGACCTATACCGAAATTCTCTTCTAGGAGCCTTTCTTTTCGATTTTGTTGCAGGAGCTAATTGAGATATGTATTTTACCGCCGTTACTATTTGTTCGGTAGTTAGGCTGCAGCCATTTCAGCTGGATTTGATTGTTTCTTGTTGAGTCTGATCCGGTTGCGTTCGATTCATGGCCGTGAAGATCCGTGTTAGACTTTGTTGTTATTATTGGGATCTAGCGCGTTTTCGTTGTATATATCCCTATTTCTCTTGTATTTTCCTTTTTGGGTCTCAAGTTTTTTGTATGCACTATTTAAAAAGTCCTAGAAATGGACAGTGCGGGTACCCGGTTTTTTTCATTTTTACACACCACCTTTCTACCAAAAAATTCTTTTTCTCCGCACTTCGATGCTTTTCTTGAACCACCGGATGGTAACGGTAATGATCCGCCCCGGTGGTCAGTAGTTTTACCCAGGGACAGAAACGCGCGAGGATATGAGTCTTCTAGACACGAATTTTTTTTGATAAAATGTTGGTGTTTTGGGGTGTGTGTGAATACTTTGAGTCTAGGATGGATGTTCCCATCACGGACACGGATAAGCGGGGTAGCATAAGTAGACACAGTAGCCATTTTTGATCAACCATTCGGGATTCCCGACAAGGATGGTTGGCAAAGTCTGTAGTTTGAGAAAGCCAACCTATTAATTAGCATTAAACTCACGGCTGTGTATGTCAGTTCGATGTTCGTCAACAGACCACTAAGATGGCAGTCGAGGAGGTCTATTAATTGCATTGTGCTGGCAAGTTACGGGACGAATGATGTCTGAATAAACCAAAACTGAAGATCCT
Source organism: Enoplolaimus lenunculus (assembly GCA_030248215.1). Lineage (NCBI taxonomy): Eukaryota > Metazoa > Nematoda > Enoplea > Enoplida > Thoracostomopsidae > Enoplolaimus > Enoplolaimus lenunculus. The sequence goes on from JASANG010001092.1 coordinate 99,763, forward strand.
CTTACTCCACAAACAAGATAACGTAAAATATCACGATTTATGCCACAGAATTACTAGTTGTCTTATAAAAAAGTACACGCGATGTCACAAGATGACCACATGTACTGCCCACTGCAAGATCCCAACAAAATTCCGATTCTGGCTAAAATTCCGATAAAATTTGTGTTCCGATTCCGTCTGTCAGTTATTCCGGTGCCGGAAGTCTGATTTTGCAGTTATGAGCTTTGCTGAACTTAGATATTGCCTGTTGTTTCGTTCATTTGAAAACCGTTTGTTTTTCTTAGTAAGTATTCAAAGTTGTTACTAAAGAGCATCTACCAGAGCAAATTAGTCTCCGCTGATAGATATTCAAAATGTGACTGCAACTGAAAACTTTAAGTATTCCTTTAAACGAGTTACGAAATCTAAACTTAAATTTTTATTTCATAGCGGCAATCAGTGATGTTAGGTTCATAAAGTTTCAATCATTCGTAGCTGCCAAGAAAACAATGTTGCTTTCGTTTGTTTACGTGCAAACTGACCTTACTTGCTGCAACCCTTAGATGATGCATTTTTTCATCCCCTAAAAAGTGTTTGGTGCAACTTGGTACAGAATTTTTGCAATCACAACAACAGCCAAATAATTGGAAAATCGTGTTTCCGAGGATTGTTTAAACAATTGCTTGGTTCACTGAACAACAACAAGGATGGGTCACGTGGTCGCATAAGCAAACATTATTGAGAAATTTGAATCCGCTAAAAGTTGTCCGCAGTTGCTTGAAAAGGCCACATATCAGCTTCCTAAAGACTCCAGCACAAGCGGAAGCTGCGGTTTGTGTCAGCAAGTATTTCATATCTTAACGAATTTCGGCATCCACAGGAAAACAGACAACGGCGATCCAAACGTCCAAATGAGCCGCCTGGCAAGGCAATAATGGCACCAGACAATACAAATGACGAAGTAAACAGCATATTTAATGTTTCAAAATGTTTTTGTGCATATGTTATTAAATACGAAATACTTTGTTTTGGACGCTGAATGTCTGATTTGTGCATTCAAATAAAAATAGCAGTAACTCATGGTCAAAATCACTTCAACTCCAGTCAAATTCACCACATGGGGTAAAATTGGCCAATCAAATTAACGCACGTTGTATGAATATATATTATACGCGTTAGTGCAACGTTTTGGTCAAAGTCACCTGGCATACGAATTAAACTTGTGTGTATTAACTTTCATTGAAATTCATCAATGCAACATGAAGTTAATCCTACGAAAAGCTGTGAAATGGCCAAAGCCACGTCATTTTATAGTATGTGTCATATTCAGGCACTTTTATCTTTACCCTGCGATATGAAATGGAAGGTAAAGCTTTTCAGTTAATTTTCCGTTATCAATATAATGCAAAAAACGTTATGCAACAGACCGTCTGAGTATGTAGTGTAGTAGAACAACGTAAATTAAAAATACAAAATATTTTATATTTATTCCGAATAATTTTTCATCAATTTAAAACTGAATAAAATTTCATTTTTTTTGATTCCCTGACTTATACTATATTTAAAACAGTTGAATTCAAATTCTTCCTAAATATAATATAAAATAAGCCCCCACTGACCTAACTGTTCGTACCGTCGAAACTGAACCAACTGTTTCTACTGTCCCAACTATTTCCACCGTCTCCACTGTACCAGCTGTTCCACTATCCCAAAGGTTCCTATTTTCCTGACTGTCCCCATTGTCTCAACTGTCCATTCTGACTTTACTGGCCCCGCTGTCTCAACTGTTCAAGCTGTCTCAACTTGCCCTACTGTTCTAATTATTCCCACAGTCCCTACTTTTGCAAGCCCAACTATCCCCGAGGCAAAAATTTTCCTACCCGTACTCGCGGTACACACGGTACCCGCCGGTACCCGCGGGTAATGTGCAGCTCTTTCACCCACTGTCCCAACTGTCTCAGTCCCAACAGTCGCCGCTGTCAGCACTGTTCCAGTTGTCCTCACCGTCACAACTTTTTTATTGTCTAAACTTTTCATACCGCCCCACTTTCAAACGCAGAACATTTGTTACAAGCAACGCTTTCCGACAAAGTTCGACAACTGCGCTCTCAGAAGCTATTCTGAGTATTCTTTTATTCTTTTATAGCAGATATTTATAGCTAGTTGTAAGCTTGATTTGCATAAATAGTATCTTAATTTGCATAAATTTTGATGATTTGTGTCAAAAAGATATAAATTTATGCAAATTATAGGTTAGTTGTATTAACTAGTTCACAACTGCTGCAAAGCAGCAATATTGAAAAAAAGGGCAAAAACAAAGCGAAACCAAGAAAGCAGGCAAGAGAAAAACAACAAAAGTTGCTACCTGAAACAAACACGGCAGTGTGTGTTTGACCAACACCAGGCATGGTCCGGTGACTGTCTTAGGGAAGGCAAAATAAGACGTGGGCTATATACGCCGTTCTGTCCCAACTGTGCGTCTAATTCCATCACATTTGCATATGCCTAAATTCAGGATGGCAAGCTTGCGACCCTGAAAGCTCTGTCTCCACCGCAAATCGTGAAATAACGTTGAATATTTCTTTTTGCCTATTTTTGGCAATAACCGGAAGAGCCAAAGTGTTTTCTATCAGACAACAAGGTGACAGGAGCAATCAATTTTTTACAGCTGTACCAGTTTCACCCACTGTCCCTACTGGACCCGCTGTCCAACTACCTTAGTGTGTCCACTCTTCGGAGCTCAACTGTCCCCACTGTCCCAACTGTCCAAATTATATTTGTTGTGAGAAACCTGGTACATTGCTTTTCCGTGATTGATGATATGTAATTTTAAAGCATTGAAATGGATTATCTATGATACATCTTTTAAGCACAAAGGACTATCAAATGATGCCATTGAGAGCAGTGGTTTATAGGCCAATTTCTGGATTTCTGAAATCTTACATACGCATTTATTTAAGTTACACGTAAGTAATTATTTAGGTCATCGACTTAGTAAATGCTTAAATCTTAAAGCAAAAACAAATAAACGCCATGCGTCAGCCAATGTCATAATGAGAATGTAGTAGTTTTGCTTTATATCAAGGAGGCACCAGAACCATGAGTCTACTATTTCAATGGGAACGAGGTTAGCGTGTCTGAACGGTTAATTTGTAATCTATCAAGTTTAGTCAACGAATTAAGTATTTACTTAACTCAAGTGCGCTTTTAAAAACAACAAAATAATTAAGTTATTACTAAGCACGTACTTAAGTACTAAGTTGTACTTAAGTAAAGGTTTCGGAAACAAAGCCAGTGTCATATAGCATTCACTTTTTTTCTACTCACTAGAAACTAGAGGTTATGACTTAACATTAATGGCGAATCAACATATAACAGAACCTAAACCAGCTGCTCCGGCTGTAACGTAATACTCACAATGCCAAATCTGGTGAGTTGATTTCAACTCAAGCTGAGTAGAATCACTCAGTCTGAGTTAGGACTATCAGAACTTATAATTCTGAGTTGATATAACTCATTCTGATTAAATTAATCAAATTTCCCAAAATCAAATCAACTCAGAGTGAGGATCAACTCAACTAAGAGTGAGTTAACGTTTGCTGTTATTAACTCAGAATTAACTAGCTTTCTGTCTGAGTTGATTAATTAACTCATTGGAATTTACAGTGATCTTAAATAGCCGACTATTACCCGTGCATTTTGTACATGAGCATTTACACTCACGTTCTTTAAGGGGGCATATAATTTTTTCAACTTTCTACAAGTTAAATATACTTCTTTCATTTGTGCAAGTGTAATCAATCAACATTTATCCTCGAGTATTAAAATTAAAACGTATTTTATGCTCATACGCCAAACAGTAGACTTCTTTAGCAAACCAGACCAAATTGCGCGGTGGTTGCGTTACACACTGTAAATTCCAATGAGTTGAATCAATTCAGCTAGCGAGTTGGTTATTTCTGAATTAATATCAGTAAACATTAACTCACTCTGAGTTGAGTTGATTTTCACTCTGAATTGAGTTGACTATGGGTGAGTTGACTACTTAACTCAGAATGAATTGAATCAACTCAGAATTCTGAGTTCTGAAAGTCCTAAGTCAGTCTGAGTAATTCAACTCATTCTGAGTTAAAATCAACTGGCTGAAATTTACAGTGCAAAAGCCAAAAATAAAATATACGAGTTTACACCCCAGCTGCACAATGCACAATATACACACCACTCCGCGTATCCATATCATATTACTACACATAGTTGCACAAATGTGCAACTGTACTAAAGCTTCTGCGACCCTAGGCTAAATTGATGCCTGGCCCCTTATATTATAATAAGATAATAAATTGAAAAATGTTTTTTGAAAAGCTGTAGTGCTTTGCAAACATAAAACATATCAAAAACGACTAGTATTCTACAATCCTCAATGCACTCTTACAGTCTTAATTTGCATACGTATCGTGAAAAATCTGTTGAAACGCTGTCTAAAATACGTATGTGGAGCGTTCCAGCTTTAACCCTTTCTCACATGAATATTTTCTGTTTCCCCTGACACCTACTTTTATGCTAGGATTCGAACTCCAGTGACTGGAATAGGAGGCGTATACCATCACCACTCAGCTATAGGAGCTTGACGCTCGAGTCCGAGGGGGCTCTCACGTCTTGTGGTGATTTAGTACTATGTATACGTGTTGCAATTGTTAAACACGGTGCGATATATATTATTTAACGTATATGCACTGCGTTCAGTTGCCTATAACCAACTCAATGTGAGAAGGGGTTAATATATAGATGTGGCTCGAAGTATAACAATGAATGTGCGCAACTAAAAATTAGGATCGGATTTCTTACGAAGGAACAACAGGTGCGTTATTGTCTTCACAAATCATAGTGTCGCTGATTTGTGTCGTTATGCCACAAGGTACAGTTTCATTGGGAAACGGACCTAAAACAACCAGCAATTAAAGCTGAATTAAAAATTTGCTAAAAAATTAAAAGTATCGACATAGAAACACAAAACAATCAATTTTTATTTATAATTCAAGGACATTGGTTGGGTCTGCAAAATCTTGCTTAAGTATTTACTTAAGTTATACTTAAGTAATTACTTAAGTTACCGACTTAATTGAATATATACTTATATTTTTGAGCAAATACAAATATACACCAGATGTGAGAAACAATCATGACAAAAAGCTATTGTTTTGTTTTAATTATGAAGGTATCACGAGTTAACAGTTTTAATTAGGTTAAGGCTAATATGACTGAATTGGTACTTTGTAATATATCAAATTTAGTCAGCGACTTAAGTATTTACTTAACTTAAGTACGCTTTTAATAACGACAAAATGGTTAAGTTATTGCTTAGCACATACTGTGTTGACCCGAATAAGAAGAGGGGTAATAAGAAAAGGTCCCTATTTAGAGTCCCAATCAATAGAAATCCGTATCCATAATAGTCCGTAATTAGATAGAGTCCCTAAACACTTTTTGCCTTGCATCAAAAGCTTGAGCGATAATGCAAGGTTATACTTAGGAATGTACTTTCCAAACTTAACTATACTTTAATGTTTCGCACTCAACCTGATTCGGTATGGAGTAATTTATGCACTAAATTAGGGATAATTGACATTTATGGACTCTTATCAGGGTTTAGGAACTCTATCCGCTTACGGAGTCTTATTAGGGTTACGGACTCCTATTAATTGGGACCCAAAATGGCGATCCCCCTTTTGTTTGGGTCGCTACGGTATCCCTAATTGTAGCGCAGAAATGGCTCTAAGACCAAATAACGTTGAGGTCGAAACATTAAAGCGTACTTAAGTTTTGAAAGCAATATTCCAAAGTAAAACCTTGCTTTACCGTTCAACCTTTGACACAAGGCAAAAAACGTTTAATTCTACGGATAGTTGCAATACCGGTTATATAACAGCATCGAATGACGGCGCGGGTGGTTTGAAAATAAATAACAGTCCGTAACCGAATAACAGGGGGTACCTTCTAGAGAGTCCAATTAAATATCAGCCCCCCTCTCTTATTCGGGTCGCTACCCTACTTAAGTACGAAGTCATACTTAAGTAGATTTCATAAACCCAGCCATTGTCAGTTTACGAATATTAACGGGTGAACCAAGCTTTTTTATACATCCGTCGGCCAATGTTACTTTTAGGGGCGCAACAGTAGATTAAGCGTATTCCTAAGCCTACACAGCAAAAAATAGTGAGTCAAATTGACTCTCTCCGAAATAGGCTCTACGGGACTACACAAATTGAGTCAAAATTCGACTCCGGCAGAGTCAAATTCGATTCACTGAGTCATATGTTTGACTCTGGCGGAGTCGAATTTGACTCAGTTTGTGTAGTCCCGTAGAGCCTATTTCGGAGAGAGTCAATTTGACTCACCATTTTTTGCAGTGTAAGCTTAAGCAAAAAACGTTATCTAGAATCTAAACCTACTCTTTTATAGACCCACCAGAAACCTGGGCGCCCATTAAAGTAACATGGGCCCTTCCATGTATAAATCATTTTTTTAATAGTGTGAGATTACTAAACATGCGACACATTTACTATGATACAATTTTAAACAATTCAATAATAGATATTTTGGCCAATGTAAAGAACAGGGGCGGAAAGTATTATAAGCATATTCCTAATCCTAATCCTAAGCCTAAGCTTCAGTCTAAACGTAAGAATGAGCATATTCCTAAGCCTAAGCCTAAGTCTAAGCCTAGCAAAAAAACTAGTCTAAAGCTTACGCTTATTGCAGTCTCACAGAAAAACGTTCCGCCCGTGATCTTTATATGGGCCGATATTTTAATAAAAATTTCAAAACAAACATTTTATTCCAACTGATTTAGAAACATCGCTGCAACCACGAACGCGTGTTCTTAAAAGGGCAAAACTGTTTCTGAGCTGGCAACAGAAATGTCCCTAACATAGAAATTTTAGTGTCGTAGAAAACGTTTTTTCAGCCGTTGACGGGGGTAAAGATATTTGTATAAGCGCCGGTGTCCCCTCGTCCTCACTTTTTTGTTATCGAGACCTTGATTAAAAAGCCAATATTCCGTTCAACAGGTAAACACCAGATTAGCATTGAAGGTGAATACTGTACGTCGCAAAAAAACGTTCATTATGTTGATTGACGGTTAAATTTACCTTGAACATACCACAGTACACGGGATCCCATAGTTGCAAGCAAATCAAGATATTTTTGCATTTCCAAAATGGATTCTACAAAAAAATATAAAAACAAATAAAATAAAAATAATGTAAATCAAATGAGAACCAGATAATTTTTGGTTAATTTCCGGGTTTGTGGCACAATACTATAGGGATGCAGTTATACTTTTGATGACGTCCGGCGCCGCCTGTGACCGTATCGACACAATGCACGTTTATTGTAGCTTGCCGTTCGGCGCTAGGCGGCGCTGCACCGCAAGTGTAAAGATGCGTTCACAACATTTTTCACATTTTTTAGTAATATTGTTACGGGTACGATCAACGAGTATCCCTGCGGACGAATCCGAGATGATACTCTCACGGGTGTTCGTGGCCGTGGATCTGCCAAAGTAAGCTACTTGCCTAGAGGATGACGGTCCCCCGGCGTGATATCAGGTTTTGAGAGTCACAAAATCCCGACATCGTCATACGCCTAAGCCTACCTATGCTCTAAGCTCTAGTGAACCCCGAGTGCGTGTAAGTGGGCCGCACCAGTAACAATTAGCTTTTTCTCCGTGAATTTTAGTTCAACCGTGTGCTCACAACTATTTTTCATGGTTAGGCTTAATGACACTTGGCCATAGGTATAGCTTAACCTTGGTCTTTTTCCTGAGGATTAGATGGTTCAGCAGAATTTTGTTTTTCTTGGTCATAGACCGTTTTAATAGAAAGGCGGATCGATCCTAGCCTTTGAGGTTTTTATTGATTTACTTGCCACTGATTCGAACCAGGGCTGTTTATTCATTTCTTAGGACTCCGATATTCATAGAATTTCCACATTCGTGCAAAAGCTGGAGTCTGTTTTAACTCTGGGTTTTATTTTGATTTTAGCCGTGGCTCTTGGGCCAGGAATCTGTTGAGCGCTCTAGGTTCAGGACTGAACTCAAGTTAAAGTTTTGGTTTATTATAAATTTGTACAATTATGTACAACATAGACAACTTTTTAAAAGAGAAATACCTTGTTTTGCTAATTTCGCAACTGAAGAAATTTTCCTTCATTACGTTAAATTAAGCGAGCCTACAGATAGCTAACTTAATGCTTAATAGTAATTTGCTAAAAGCAATTAGTCGAATTGAGGGATCACTGTGAACACTGCTACTCTACGCACCGTGAATTATCTGAGCGCGGACTGCGCGGCTTACCGCTGAGGGTATATCCTTAAGGGTGCTTTGATTCCCCAGTAGTGCAGATTTCACCTTAGTACAGTAAGCCCGGACACACGGGAACTTCATCCGCAGATGTCTCTCTACATATTCTTAGGTGCGTCAGCTGGTGCCAGTATAAGCCTTGAGCCTTGCTCTCCTTATACTTGCCGTTGTGTCGGGCTCGCTGCTGATTATTTTAAACCCTTACTGCAAGCTGCACGTGCAAATCCGTCGGGGCTAGGCGAAAGCACCGGGACCCAATTAGTTCCTTATTAGACCACGAGACTTTAATTTATTAGGTTTTTGTAGAAAATTTTCATATAAGTTTACTCCCTCATGCCGTGTCTGTTTCCGAGTGTCGCGCGGCTCTATAGCCTTAAGCTTAAGTTTTCACAGGCTGCACATTCAGCAGTTTGATTGTCAACTGGACGGGCCTTAGCACAAGCTTAGTTTATTGGGGCCTGGCTAGAATCGCCACAAATCACGGGGTACACCAAACTTTTCTGTACGGTAAGGCCTTAGCTCTTTTAGTTGTCAATTCCTAGATGCTTAGCATCAGGCTGTACTGGCCTCCCTACCGTGCTGACAATCAATCCTGCGAGTGTTATAAATAATTATTGAGTGTGCTGGTTTTCTTTAAAATCACGCATGAACTGCACCAGTTTGTAGATTTTCCTGATTTAAGATTTGCCCCCCTAAACTTTATACAAAAGTCTAGCACCTGCGTTGTCGCCAACGTCAGACAAATTTTTACCCAAAGTTTTACCCACACCCCCTTTGTGAAAACAGAAAATCCTAACTGGGCCCCCTCTTAAGGTTCCTACCCCCGTGCGCAATGCACATAGCCCCCCCTTGCTTCAGCGCCCCGAAACTCTCGTACACACTAAGTCGCCTCCGTGTGCAGCGAGATCGATTTGATGTCGCGGCTCGAGCACGCGAGCAAAAACCGAAAATTTTAAAACTGAACTGAATGTTCAGCCTGTGCAGCGTCCTTATATACTGCCTGAGCTCAAAATTTGAGCCAATCGGCGCACCTCGAAAACAAACATAGCAATTTCATTTCATTGGTCGGAATTTCCGAAATTTCAATCAGCCAATACGAAATGATTACTGATTTAATTCTTAAGAGCCTGTGATTGGCTGATAAATTTTAACGCGTCATCTACAGCCGGAAAGTTACAAGGGGACTTACGAAAGTTTCTCCTATCCAGGGTCTGAGTGCAAGGAAACAGAACGGTAAAGGGGTAAGAAAAGTTATAACGGAATTTGTTTCCGCCTCCCCGACTTTAAAATATAACATCCACGTGCAGCTTTCCCCTTAAAACTTCCCCCTATTGCACTGTGCAGTCGTCCCACAGAATATAGAAATCTTACATCTTCCTCGAAAAGCTCCACATTGCAAGGCGAGGGTGCGGAACAAGAAAATACAACAGCATGACAAAAAGGAATCGATGGTAATACTATACAGAATGGGACCATAAACAATTTCAAAAGGCCAAGAATTACATACAATGCATACATGATATTCCAAGGGGCCTGGGTTTTTATGCGTAGACTGCTTGGTTCTGCCTTACTGATTTTTTCTTCATCACATTTCCTCAGCGTGAGATAGCTTTGCTTAAACAGGCTCATGCTACAGCGAAACCATGATTTTGTGGGGGAAAACAACGAACCCCAGGGTTGCATACAAAAGAGATAAGCAATTCGAAACGTACAAAAACAAACAAGTGCAAGATAAATATTCCAATACATATACATATATAAGCATGGTAATAAGAACCTTAAATTTGGGCCCCCTTATTCAGTTGATAGTTATAGGCTAAGTCCGGCGCTATAGTCCAGGAAAGTGAAAATCGCACGCCTAAATCACCAAAATTTCCAAAGCTTCCACCTATCGTAACGTTTTAAATACCCACTTGCGGGCCATGTTTGGGGTGGTTTTCTTGCTCTACTCAGCAAGCCGAATCGAATGATACCAATTTCAATCCTGTGGCTCGAAAAAGTTGAAATCGCGTTTTCCGGGGGTCCGATCCGTAAAGCGTGTACATGTAAAATCTTAAAAACCATTGATTGACCATAACTCCTTAAGTACTGGTTTGCGAGCAGGGTTAGGGGTGGTTTTCTTAACCAGCTCGACGAGCTGAATCGAACGATACCAATTTTAGCACTCAATCCCGGAAAAGCGAAAATCACGTTTTTGGACCCGGGATCCGTAAAGCGTGTACACGTTAAATCCCGAAAACTTCAGGGGCCCATAACTTTCAAACTATTGGTTTCCGGATAAGGTTCGGGGTGGTTTTCTTGATCAGCTCAGCGAGCAGAGTCGGATGGTACTAATTTTAACATCCGATTCCGGAAAAGTGAAAATTGCATTTTTCGGAGCCGGGCCTCCGGACACACACGCACAAAATCTCGAAGTTTAAAAATGTCTATAACTTTTGACTACCGCATTGCGGGCTACAATTGGGGTGATTTTCTTAGTCGGCACAGTGCAGGGAAATTGCCTAATGCAAGTTTACATGCTATATTCTGTAAAATGACAGTCAAAATTTCCTATAAACCCAACTCGCGACCAATACTCATAACCTACATTCTCGCTAATTTTAGACGTTCGTTCACTGTGCAGGTTCGGAGTGGCTTTCTCGGCCAAAACAGAAGGCCAAGACAACAGGTACTAAATTTAGAATCCCAGGAAGTCCAAAAAAATGAAAAGAAATTTCAAAATCTAAGTGTCAAGAAATTCAAAATTTTTGCAAGATCCTGGTTGCCGACCTAAAACGGCGGCCGGGACGGCTTACTCGGCCAACCCGGTGTGCCGAACCCAAGAGCGCCAGCTCCGCACCTGAAATATGGAAAACAACAATCACACTCCCTAAAACTCAACCATCCTAAAAACACAAGGAATCGCGGCTTACTAGAAATCCATCTATGCCCAAAAACAACCGCGTACCCCCTCACTTGCCCTGAGCCTAGAAACACTCCTAACCCCCCAATCCTATTCTGACTACCCCTCTTAGGCTGAGGCGAGGCGCTGCTTAACTTAAAATTCAAAATTTTGAAAGTTCAAAACAACTCAAAATCTTTTCTTTTCTCCCCTTACGACGCGTATCGCGTTTCCTCCGTGCTGAAACTCTCTCGTCGAATTTTGCCGGCACCACTGCTGTTTGGGGCTTTGAAACTGACCGCCCCTTCTTGTGCAAATAACTCGCGTCTCCCCTTCAAAACGCAGTTTCTGGCTGAATGATAAGTCTGTATGTAAACGCTCAATACGCTGCGGGCTGCGGCTACTGCACTGGGGACACAAATATATATATATACATATTCCTAGTAGTTTCACAATTCTGAAACTCGTTGAAAGGGGTGTACTGTGCAGGTAGCGCCCTAAGTCTCTACCAATAGGATACAGATCTCTTGTGATTGCCCTGAACCCAGTTAAAACATATAGGTCGGTTTCCGTATGCGAAAGTTCTATAACCCAATGCGCCGAGCCTTCTCTCGTTTTTCTAACCCTAGCCGATGAGCTTCCTACTGTCAGTGCTATCTCTCTCTCTCTACCCCTCTCCGAGCTTCTATCGTTTACCCGCAACTTCAGTGCTCGTTGTAGTTTCTGCAAATTTTGGCGATTGATGTACTGCCAGTAATGTCCGAGGGGGCCCGCGTACCGGAACCATATTTTCACAGGAACAATTAAGAGACAGGAGCACTTCCAATTATCGTAACGGGGCCAACGTAAAAGCGAAAGCCGATATTACCGTTATACAATAGACCTGTGTCTGCATACCCTCGTTACTCCCAACTCTCGGTAACCCAGCGGCTTTCAACACCGAAAATGCACTGCATACGTACGCACCTTATCTAACGTTCACCATGTTATACGTATATTCGTTCTTAAATACGGATATGCTGTACACCAAGAGCCACATTAGGGGAGCTAATAGGCTGGCTCGAAAATTCCCTAACCCAGTCGACCCGCGCATTATTTGAGACTCCTCTCAGCCATCCGGGTGGGCAGGTAAAGCGGGTCTCCGGGGCTCCCTTGTCCCTGTCAGGGAGGCGCCCCCGTTCTGGTTGCACCCACTAGATACATATTTTTCTTACAAATCTCAACTGGGAGGTTTTGAAATTTTAATCTTCAGAGGAGGAAACGCTAAGAAGGAAGCGCTAGGAGACTGGTGCTTTTGTTAAATTCTTGATTGTAGGTCCGGTGACATCGAGTCAAATTTTAAAGTGATATATCTAGTCATTTGAATCTAGTCTTTAAAGCGTGCAATCGGTTTCAGCTAGTCAAAATTTGGGTATTCGTCAAAAGGAGACGGAGGGGAGATTTCCGTACGCTAGTCAAACGATAGCTAGTCAAAACAACGCATTCAGCCAATTCTAGTCAATTTTCCTTTGAATCGGCACCTAGTGATTGAAATGTTGGAAACAAAACTTTAGGGGAGGTTACTAGACCAGCATCAAGTTTACATATATGCGATAAGAAAAATTACTTACACAGCACCAACAGAGACTAAAAACAAAAGAATACATAGCAACAATGGATAGGTAGCAATGAGTACACACACATGGAACTGTTCCCCTAACTAGTTGTCGCAATCCCGTCACGATTTCCCAAGTTCTTAACAACTTTCAAACTTTTGTACGCCAGGTATAGTATAAAGAAACCCGTTCGTGTACTATGTTCGCTTAAGAAAATAATGAAGAAAAAGGACCCGCCAATGGCTGTCATCATCAGCCAGACACAAAAATGCGATAACCCGATATACATGAAAGTTACATCAACAAAGCTAATGATAATAACAATAATAATAATGCCAATAATAATAACAATAATAACAACCGCTTTCCAGTTATAAGATTAGCTGAAAAACAATGTCCCTGACACCTCATAGAATTTTAATTTGGGCATTTCATGCTAGCCCTTATATCTGAGGGTTTTACCGCCGGTGCGCTGCAACTACTTAAGCAATTCACGCGGTATGAACAATAAGAATTCTAATAAGGCAGCCGTGGAGCCACTCACACTCATTCGCCGATGCGCTTCAAGTTTGGCCCTTGCGGATGTTAAACAACAACAATTAAACAACAACAATTGAAGTACAAAATGATATATATATATATGCACGTGGGGCTTCATTATAGGTGCCGATAATCCGGCGATGGCGATGGGCTGTTGTTCCTTATTATGAAAATGTGATGGATTTACCTAGTTCAAAGGCAGCGAGGTTTCTATGGCCCGGCCTACTATAAATCTGCCCCAATGTGCTGAGCGTCGCATCCGGTAAAATAAGTATTGCGCAAACACAGGCTGCACCCAGCTTCTAGAAGCGTTCTAGGCGTAAATTCCTTTTTGTTGGTTTTTTTTCATTGAATTTTATTATTTTTTTGTAGTTTCTATTTTTAGAGGGATCCTTGCGTGCGAATATGCTGGGCGAGGTCCAATGCTGGTGTCAACTATGTACAATCTATTAGGGTGCAATTAGGGATTGTCAAGATACGGTTAATTAACGCTTCGCTTCGCAGTTTCTACATAACTGGATTGGGGCTTATTTACATTGGGTGCAGGCATCAATGTGAGCCTCATATCGTGCCGGCAAAATCCTGTGAACAATTGGCAGGGTAAACTTCGAAATAATCACCGCGTGAGGTCTATGTATACAGGGCGCAGGTGTCTTCGTATAGCGCAGGAGGGTCTGACCAACATTTAGTAGGGTATCTTACGCAGGGTGGTTTCTTACACATAACCGTTACATTAGGTTTAATTACACAGGGCGCGGGCGTTAACATTTACCGACACACGCAGTGCGTGGGGGGGAACCTTCTTAAGCGCGATTTATCGCGATGAACCTATACAGAGGGTATGATGCTCAGCGTGACGTACGAGGGCACACTTAAAAGTCATTACAACGTTGACATGACGGGGGTGGCACAGTTTCATCCGCTATAATTCGAAATGGGTAAAGGTGAGTGCATATCATTCAGTGAGTTCGCAACTAACACTGTCATTGTCTTGGGCTGCTCTAATTGTCTTGAGGTTAGCTTCGTGGTCATACTCATCTCAACGGGGTTTCCATGTTCAGGCGACAGATTTCCAGTATTATCTCAATGTTCATTTTAATGTCCAGTTCCGGTCAGATATTCCAAAGTATGTTCCGTATTCCTGGTTCACTAAACATGATTAAATCTCAGGACATTGCTATATCAGTAACTTTATTCGGTAGAAATTAGTTGTCGGGTGGCGCTTCTTTGATTTTAGTCCTGATGGGAGGTTTAGGCCACGCGACTGGATTCTAGTCCTCGAGGACTAATTTGAATCATTTAAGTGGGGGAATGAACTGTTAATGAGATCACAGGGTTAGCTCTAGGTAGAGCTGAATGTTGATTCTGTGCCGACATTTTGAAAGCCTTACAAATTTTGATTTTAGTCGGGCACTTATTCTCAACTCTTTCGGTTGGGAGTTTAAATTTGGGTTTTTATGCCCGTGGGGAATTTAAAAGTCAAACTTTTCATTCAATTCATCAAATCAATAAAATCACAGTTCCCCATGGGTAACACGGAGATGCCCACCCCTACTGCCCCAATGGACCAACTGGGCTGACCCCTACTAACTCGGCACGTTTCCTACGTCCGGCGTTCTCCGGTACAGCAAATTCAAACTTCATAATAACATAATTAATACGACTCTACCGGTGCCAATCTGTCCGGGTGGTTGCTAGGAATTTCTGATCGATAATCGAAACCCTCAGAGCGCGCAACCACTGAACGTGTTGAGCTTGGTCTTCAAGAAAATTTTTACGGTCACTCTCGGGTTGACAGGACTAAATTTGCCTTGAAAGTAATTTGTTCGGCTTATCATGTGTGTGATTCCCTTAGCTCGAGCCCAAGGGCGTGTAGATGGGATGGGGACAACATGCATGTGGGTAATTCCAATACCACCTTAGAATTATGTATCCCACTGAAACGTGTCCCATACCGTTTACTGAAAGGTGGTGTCAATGACAATTTTGGTCGTCCTGCCCCTCCTCGTCTGTGCCGTCAGTAACTAAACGATCAAACTCGTCCAATTATTCAATACTTCAAATTCAAATTAAAGAAAATTTTACCCTAAACCACACCATTTTTGAAAAACGCTGCGTAAAATTTATGGGGTGGTGTGGCCTCGGAATTCCGCCTCCCGCTCGATAAATTCCCCTAACTTCACGAGTCGAGACTGGCTAGAATCTCCGATGGGGGCCGAATTAACTGTGCGGTGACTCGTGGATGCACCTTTCCCGTGGTCACATTCCTTCACCCAGTTAATTGGAGTTGTGAAAAAGAGGGGGTCAGATTTTGTACATCCAGGGCCTAGCGACTTGGCCCCGGGGATTAAGGTAATTTGACCAACTGGTGGTAAGTTGGGTTTTGGAAGAACCTGACGCCCTCTTGTTGATTTTAAACGTTTCCACTCTAACCTCTCCAACAATACAGATCTCCGCCTGTAATTTACGCGTTTTTACACCAGAAATACAAACATTCTTGGAGAATTCCAGGTTTCCGCGTGAGTTCAGTTTAGTTGGTTGTCGCCGGTTATGTCAAGTCTCGAGGTTTGGCGTTTAAATGCGGTAACATCCTCACGACAATTATGGGCTTGTCTCACCTGGTTTTAGGGATACATTCCAGGATTCCGTAAGCTCAGAAATTAGATATGTCACCCGTAATTGAAAGCAGCAGAACGATATTAGTTTTGAGTCTACATCTCTCGAGCTTTTATTCCATCCATTTTTCTCCGTTTGCTTACGGACTCCTGAGTATTGCTAGGCAGTACATGTTTGTTGTGTTTCATGCAGGCGGTCTACACTATTTACTTGCATACACGGTGTCCTAAATTTTGGGCAACTACGAATGGGGTTTGGACACTGTGGGTGGTGGGGTACCCAGATGTAAATGATTGAGTATACTGTTTTAAATTTAACGCACAACATGATTTTTAGCAAGGTACCCGGTTACAGGAAACTGGGCATCCCCTATTACAGCCATGTTTCTTAGCCTGAATTTTCCCCCGATAGGCCGGCCGACCTTAAAGAGGTACATTCCCTCGAAACCCGTAGGGAGTGATCAAGTCCCGCCCGGTCACGAAGTGGCATCGAACACAGCGTCATGGGCTGCCAGTGTTTAGTTCACTGCGTACCAGAATCCTGAGGTGAGTTGGGTACGGGCAAGGTGTAGTATTATAACAGTTTGGGGTGATTTGTTCTGCAACCCTGGTAAGTAAACGTCCACCGATGTTAGTTCCGGTGGCTGCGCACTACACAAGTACTCCTTTCCTGTCGTAGGGTACGGATTTGTAATTAACTTAACATTAGCTGACAGGAGTATCTGATTTTAGCTCCTTGATTGAAATTGGGAGTGTTCAACCTGCACATTCGCTGGGAACTCGATTTTTA
Source organism: Enoplolaimus lenunculus (assembly GCA_030248215.1). Classification (NCBI taxonomy): domain Eukaryota; kingdom Metazoa; phylum Nematoda; class Enoplea; order Enoplida; family Thoracostomopsidae; genus Enoplolaimus; species Enoplolaimus lenunculus. The sequence goes on from JASANG010001092.1 coordinate 116,523, forward strand.
TTTATAGCTTAATGCGCTTGCGTTTTATGATTTTAAGGCTGAATTCCTAGCAGCTTGAATTATGGGTACACTTGTGTTCCGGGGTAGGTAGTAATTCTCGTTGGGAATTTTAATTTCCTTGGCGGCAGTGTCCATGTTTGTGGATAAAATTTAGTAGTGTCGGATGTGGCTCTGACAATTGTGACCAGCATCCGATCTCCCTTTTTAATTTTAGTGGCGCATACTCTAACATAGGAGGAACTTGGTGGTGTGAATTGGGCTTGCGAAGGAAATTCAATTTAATGACTATTCAGAGCAACTTAAGAGAGAGAGCTGATCCTCCAAGTTCCTCCCATCAAACATGTTCATATACTCTAATATGTCTGTTCAGGTACGTATTGAATGGGCGCCGCATTCATTTTGCGCGTTGGCTTGAGTGCTCAGGCTTGATTCTATCTGTTCCGACCCGTTAGGATAACTGGGGGTGAGATTTTTGACGCGGGATGTGAGTTATCACTTCCCCATAAATTTCGAAAGGAGCTAAATGGGACCCCGCAAAATTACAGTATTTAGCAGCTTTAGTTACTGTTTGGCACAGCCAATCAACTCTGAGCACTCACTTCAATCAGGAAATTCGGGAAATGTACAACACATTTATTACATGAAGTTTGAAGTCTTTTTCGGACTAAACGTATTAAGTCCTAACGAGGGTATTGAAATTATCTAATTTGGTGCACATATTTTCCCGTAAATCAATTGGGGAGAAGGCACAATGTGCCATGTGGGCGGTTTTTCCAAAAGCAGGGTTTTCGTTATTGACAACAAGGTATAGTTTCAGAGGGGTTGTGCACTTTTCCTAGAGCTGTTACTTTTATTCTGGGCTAAAGGTGCGGTTTTAGCATGTTGTCGATACACCCAGTCGAAAGGTGCACGCTGTAATGTGTATAATCTTAGACTCAAGTTGATTGTGAGATAGCCGTGGAACTGCAGTCGACCGCAACTGTTCCCCGGGTTATGTAAGTGTTCTTGTGCATCCCTTCCATCGAAGGTCGGGTCTCGAAATAGTGTGAGTAAATGTTTTGCTCAAGAAAATTTTCCCGGTAATTGAAAAAGAAACCGGTCTAAGGGGGGTTAGGCGCCTTACGTAAGATGCTGGGAGCTTGTCAAGCTTTGGACCATGTGCTCAATTCGAGCAAATGGCGTCCGGTTAGGGGTGGTGAACAAAGCTTAGGTAGCACAATGGAAATTTTTCATTGCGAGGCAGAAATAGTGAATTTTGGGCTGAAAACCTTGGAGGGACTCATTGGCGGACGCTCGACAAAACTCCCAACAAGTTCACAATACGTACATAACATAATTAAAACAAAAGTGTGTACGTACGATTCTATTCAGAGTAATTATAGGCTGCCCAGAGTTTATTTAAGGAGGGCAGCCTGTTTAGTATAGTTGCAACAACTAATTGAACTAGCCTAATGTTTAGTGGGCGAAAGCTGTAGCTGCTCGAATTTTGCCTAAACCTGAAGCAGCTAGATTTAGAATTACAGAGCACCGAATTTTAAAACACCAGTACATAGAGTAGGTGTGCGAAAGCTGGACCTCCCGGAGTTTTGCCTAGTCCTGTGCGAGAGGTCCCCAAACCTAAATAACTTAATTAAATTGATACTTATAAACCAAAACTTTAGGAGGAATAGTTGCAGGCACACAGTTGAAACAATACGGTGGAGGCTGGTCTAGCGTTGGCTACTTGTCAAAATTGGTCGAATAATTTAACAGTTTAAAGATTTCTCGTGAGACAAATTTATTAAAGAAATTCAATTGAGTAATAACATAATAGAAAAAGAATTCCACGAAGTAGCCCCCAAGTGTTACGGGTACGATCAACGAGTATCCCTGCGGACGAATCCGAGATGATACTCTCACGGGTGTTCGTGGCCGTGGATCTGCCAAAGTAAGCTACTTGCCTAGAGGATGACGGTCCCCCGGCGTGATATCAGGTTTTGAGAGTCACAAAATCCCGACATCGTCATACGCCTAAGCCTACCTATGCTCTAAGCTCTAGTGAACCCTGAGTGCGTGTAAGTGGGCCGCACCAGTAACAATTAGCTTTTTCTCCGTGAATTTTAGTTCAACCGTGTTCTCACAACTATTTTTCATGGTTAGGCTTAATGACACTTGGCCATAGGTATAGCTTAACCTTGGTCTTTTTCCTGAGGATTAGATGGTTCAGCAGAATTTTGTTTTTCTTGGTCATAGACCGTTTTAATAGAAAGGCGGATCGATCCTAGCCTTTGAGGTTTTTATTGATTTACTTGCCACTGATTCGAACCAGGGCTGTTTATTCATTTCTTAGGACTCCGATATTCATAGAATTTCCACATTCGTGCAAAAGCTGGTGTCTGTTTTAACTCTGGGTTTTATTTTGATTTTAGCCGTGGCTCTTGGGCCAGGAATCTGTTGAGCGCTCCTGTGCAGCGTCCTTATATACTGCCTGAGCTCCAAATTTTAGCCAATCGGCGCACCTCGAAAACAAACATAGCAATTTCATTTTATTGGTCGGAATTTCCGAAATTTCAATCAGCCAATACGAAATGATTACTGATTTAATTCTTAAGAGCCTGTGATTGGCTGATAAATTTTAACGCGTCATCTACAGCCGGAAAGTTACAAGGGGACTTACGAAAGTTTCTCCTATCCAGGGTCTGAGTGCAAGGAAACAGAACGGTAGGGGGGGTAAGAAAAGTTATAACGGAATTTGTTTCCGCCTCCCCGACTTTAAAATATAACATCCACGTGCAGCTTTCCCCTTAAAACTTCCCCTATTGCACTGTGCAGTCGTCCCACAGAATATAGAAATCTTACACCTTCCTCGAATAGCTCCACATTGCAAGGCGAGGGTGCGGAACAAGGAAATACAACAGCATGACCAAAAGGAATCGATGGTAATACTATACAGAATGGGACCATAAACAATTTCAAAAGGCCAAGAATTGCATACAATGCATACATGATATTCCAAGGGGCCTGGGTTTTTATGCGTAGACTGCTTGGTTCTGCCTTACTGATTTTTCCTCCATCATATTTCCCTAGCGTGAGATAGCTTTGCTTAAACAGGCTCATGCTACAGCGAAACCATGATTTTGTGGGGAAAACACCGAACCCCAGGGTTGCATACAAAAGAGATAAGCAATTCGAAACGTACAAAAACAAACAAGTGCAAGATAAATATTCCAATACATATACATATATAAGCATGGTAATAAGAACCTTAAATTTGGGCCCCCTTATTCAGTTGATAGTTATAGGCTAAGTCCGGCGCTATAGTCCAGGAAAGTGAAAATCGCATGCCTAAATCACCAAAATTTCCAAAGCTTCCACCTATCGTAACGTTTTAAATACCCACTTGCGGACCATGTCAGGGGTGGTTTTCTAGATCGGGGCAACGAGAGAAATCGAACGGTACCATTTCTAACGTTGGGTCCTGAGAAAGTGAAAATCGCATTTTATGAGCCCCGTTCTGCAGTGCATGTACACACAAATTTTTAAGGATTTTCGGCAGGCCGTAACTTTTAAAGTTTCGTTTGCGGACACTGTTCGGGGTAGTTTTGTTGCTCAACGGAATGTGGGGAATCGAATGGTACCAAATTTTACATTGTACTCCGAAAAGTGGGAATCGCATTTTTCGGAGCCGTATCCGTAAAGCGTGTGCACACAAAATTCGAAATTTTCAATTAGCCATACGTTTTTATCTATGGGTTTGCGGGCCATGTTTGGGGTGGTTTTCTTGCTCTACTCAGCAAGCCGAATCGAAAGGTACCAATTTCAATCCTGTGGCTCGAAAAAGTTGAAATCGCGTTTTCCGGGGGTCCGATCCGTAAAGTGTGTACATGTAAAATCTTAAAAACCATTGATTGACCATAACTCCTTAAGTACTGGTTTGCGAGCAGGGTTAGGGGTGGTTTTCTTAACCAGCTCGACGAGCTGAATCGAACGATACCAATTTTAGCACTCAATCCCGGAAAAGCGAAAATCACGTTTTTGGACCCGGGATCCGTAAAGCGTGTACACGTTAAATCCCGAAAACTTCAGGGGCCCATAACTTTCAAACTATTGGTTTCCGGATAAGGTTTGGGGTGGTTTTCTTGATCAGCTCAGCGAGCTGAGTCGGATCGTACTAATTTTAACATCCGATTCCGGAAAAGTGAAAATTGCATTTTTCGGAGCCGGGCCTCCGGACACACACGCACAAAATCTCGAAGCTTAAAAATGTCTATAACTTTTGACTACCGTATTGCGGGCTACAATTGGGGTGATTTTCTTAGTCGGCACAGTGCAGGGAAATTGCCTAATGCCAGTTTACATGCTATATTCTGTAAAATGACAGTAAAAATTTCCTAAAAACCCAACTCGCGACCAATACTCATAACCTACATTCTCGCTAATTTTAGACGTTCGTTCACTGTGCAGGTTCGGAGTGGCTTTCTCGGCCAAAACAGAAGGCCAAGACAACAGGTACTAAATTTAGAATCCCAGGAAGTCCAAAAAAATGAAAAGAAATTTCAAAATCAAAGTGTCAAGAAATTCAAAATTTTTGCAAGATCCTGGTTGCCGACTTAAAACGGCGGCCGGGACGGCTTACTCGGCCAACCCGGTGTGCCGAACCCAAGAGCGCCAGCTCCGCACCTGAAATATGGAAAACAACAATCACACTCCCTAAAACTCAAACATCCTAGAAACACAAGGAATCGCGGCTTACTAGAAATCCATCTATGCCCAAAAACAACCGCGAACCCCCTCACTTGCCCTGAGCCTAGAAACACTCCTAACCCCCCAATCCTATTCTGACTACCCCTCTTAGGCTGAGGCGAGGCGCTGCTTAACTTAAAATTCAAAATTTTGAAAGTTCAAAACAACTCAAAATCTTTTCTTTTCTCCCCTTACGACGCGTATCGCGTTTCCTCCGTGCTGAAACTCTTTCGTCGAATTTTGCCGGCAACCACTGCGGTTTATGTTGTTTGGGACTTTGAAACTGACCGACCCTTCTTGTGCAAATAACTCGCGTCTCCCCTTCAAAACGCAGTTTCTGGCTGAATGATAAGACTGTATGTAAACGCTCAATACGCTGCGGGCTGCGGCTACTGCACTGGGAACACAAATATATATATATACATATTCCTAGTAGTTTCACAATTCTGAAACTCGTTGAAAGGGGTGTACTGTGCAGGTAGCGCCCTAAGTCTCTACCAATAGGATACAGATCTCTTGCGATTGCCCTGAACCCAGTTAAAACATATAGGTCGGTTTCCGTATGCGAAAGATCTATAACCCAATGCGCCGAGCCTTCTCTCGTTTTTCTAACCCTAGCCGATGAGCTTCCTACTGTCAGTGCTATCTCTCTCTCTCTCTACCCCTCTCCGAGCTTCTATCGTTTACCCGCAACTTCAGTGCTCGTTGTAGTCTCTGCAAATTTTGGCGATTGATGTACTGCCAGTAATGTCCGAGGGGACCCGCGTACCGGAACCATATTTTCACAGGAACAATTAAGAGACAGGAGCACTTCCAATTATCGTAACGGGGCCAACGTAAAAGCGAAAGCCGATATTACCGTTATACAATACACCTGTGTCTGCATACCCTCGTTACTCCCAACTCTCGGTAACCCAGCGGCTTTCAACACCGAAAATGCACTGCATACGTACGCACCTTATCTAACGTTCACCATGTTATACGTATATTCGTTCTTAAATACGGATATGCATGTACACCAAGAGCCACATTAGGGGAGCTAATAGGCTGGCTCGAAAATCCCCTGACCCAGTCGACCCGCGCGTTATTTGAGACTCCTCTCAGCCATCCGGGTGGGCAGGTAAAGCGTGTCTCCGGAGCTCCCTTGTCCCTGTCAGGGAGGCGCCCCCGTTCTGGTTGCACCCACTAGATACAGATTTTTCTTACAAATCTCAACTGGGAGGTTTTGAAATTTTAATCTTCAGAGGAGGAAACGCTAAGAAGGAAGCGCTAGGAGACTGGTGCTTTTGTTAAATCCTTGATTGTAGGTCCGGTGACATCGAGTCAAATTTTAAAGTGATATATCTAGTCATTTGAATCTAGTCTTTAAAGCGTGCAATCGGTTTCAGGTAGTCAAAATTTGGGTATTCGTCAAAAGGAGACGGAGGGGAGATTTCCGTACGCTAGTCAAACGATAGCTAGTCAAAACAATGCATTCAGCCAATTCTAGTAAATTTTCCTTTGAATCGGCACCTAGTGATTGAAATGTTGGAAACAAAATTTTAGGGGAGGTTACTAGACCAGCATCAAGTTTACATATATGCGATAAGAAAAATTACTTACACAGCACCAACAGAGACTAAAAACAAAAGAATACATAGCAACAATGGATAGGTAGCAATGAGTACACACATGGAACTGTTCCCCTAACTAGTTGTCGCAATCCCGTCACGATTTCCCAAGTTCTTAACAACTTTCAAACTTTTGTACGCCAGGTATAGTATAAAGAAACCCGTTCGTGTACTATGTTCGCTTAAGAAAATAATGAAGAAAAAGGACCCGCCAATGGCTGTCATCATCAGCCAGACACCAAAATGCGCTAACCCGATATACATGAAAGTGACATCAACAAAGCTAATGATAATAACAATAATAATAATAATGCCAATAATAATAACAATAATAACAACCGCTTTCCAGTTATAAGATTAGCTGAAAAACAATGTCCCTGACAATATTTATACAGCATTTTGAATCTATAATACGCATATCAGACATACAATTGAGTTAGAGAATAGAAATTGACGTCAAACACTTTCAATATTCTTGGACACTAAAGAGGTACAATGAAACGTTGTTAGCTTCAAGTGTCAGCATACTAAAGCGATAAAGCTTCTGCACAGTTTACAATAAAGCCAACGCCCCTCAGGCGTCGGTCAGCCACCACCGTCAAAAGTTGTTTTGGGTCTACATGATACTGCGTAATGCGAAAATCACATGATAGTGTATCAACAACACTCGACTTACGTGCAAATAATGGGTTTTTTGTATCATTCTAAAATAATATAAAGATGGCTTATGCGCAATAATTGAAGTCAAAACTGCACGTAATACGAAACAGTGTCAAGCATGCACATCTGCGCATGAGATCAAAAATTGTACAAATTCGCGGTGTAGAAGACAATTCGTCGGCCGACAAACATTTCTTTGAACAGTAGTCTAAGCATTATGAATCAATCTAATCATAATTTTAAGCGTAATCCTAGACTTAAAAGCGTAAGCATAATAATGGCCGACGAATAGTCGATCGGTTCGTATTACTAGTTGCCGGGTGGCGAGTTGTCACTGGATGAATTGTCGTGATACCGTAGAAAATGGAGCAACATTTTAAAATTTTATGCGGGTTCACGTTAAACTGGGGCATCCCGGAACAAACACGTTTTGTTCCATGTTGATTCGTCGTCAACATAAAATTTTGTGATATGAAAAGCGGTTATGTAGACAAAATGTAAATGTCACATGACATGGTTTACAAATCCCGGATCTCCAGAAATCGTTGCATACAAACAGCCATATGTCACATGATACCACAGGACATTTATGGGAATATCATATAATACGCATAAAGTCAACCAAATGTCACGTGGTAATTTGTGCGCACGAATAATAAAAGAAAAAGCGAGATAATGCAGCTATAAGTGATTTCGAATACTGAATTAGGTTCTATTTTTCTGTTTTTGGCGGAAATTTTACCTAAATATATTCCTAAGTACAATTAATTCAAACTTTAAATTCTAGTAGGTATCCTATAATATTCTACAGGACATTCAGTTTAGTTTACCACAACCTTGCACAAAGTTTCAAATATGTTATATGATTCTGACGAACAATATTTCAAATATCGTATGATATTGCGGTACAGTGAATTTCACATCAAGGTAATAGACAATTCTATTTTTTTTTAATTGCACAGCGGATTAACGTGCAGGCAAAATGTTACACGCTTTTGTATTAGGGTCAAACCGTGTTCCAGACTGCCTCAGTTATAACGTGAGCCCAGTCTTATTACAATAGTTTACAGAAACACTTATTTTACACAACTGTGGATGTCAATATGTATGTTATAGTTAAAGATGGGTACCGGATATCCATATATCGGGATATTATGATATGAAAAATATCCGGATATGTATCCGAAAGAAACGTGTATTCGGATATCCACTGGATATCCGAAATGCTGTTGTGTACAATTTTTTGGAATAACTTGCATTGTTTCACAATTAAAGTGGTTGAAGCTGAGACGAAATAAAACCTGAATTAAAATATTGAACTACATTTCTGATTAACTGCATGATGATTTAAAATTTACATTTCTTAAAACATCCCAAAATCGTTTAGCTCAGAATAAAAACTTCGTATTTTTAAATTTTCTGAAAATTGCCTAGTGAAAATTTTGCATCGAACAAGCACGTCGAGTACTAAATTTAGTACCTTTGCAAGAAACAAAATCTATTTATACATATACCAAGTTGCGACGCAATACTGGGCGTCATTTTAAATTCTGATCGCTCTTAAATTAATAAGACGAAAAACCTAACTGAGTATGATGCTAATTAGTAAAAGGCTAGCCTGCAACACGCTAAGTGACTTTTTTCTCATACACCAAAGCAGTCCAGAAGTACTTTTATCAGCGATTTTAGCCGTCCGAACAATAAACAGCTTAGTGCTGGTTTGAGGACGACAACCCGATCCTGCTTAGCGTCCTTTCCAAAAGCAGAAAGTTAAAGGAAGCCGCTGCCTCCCCTGATAGCAAAAAACACAAAATTGATTCAAAAAGTTTGGTTGTTGCAGAAAATGTTTACTTCTACATTTGTGTCGTGAAATTAATAGTGAATTAGGTGCGCTAAACCAGTATCAAACGCAAAAAAATGACGCAATTCAACGGAGCGCGTCGCTTTTACACAATAATATACATGAACAAATATGAATTTCATAACTGTTAAAAATACATAATTTAGTTCCGCTCCGCTGAGTCCATGTATTTAGATCACAAAAGGTTAAAGTATATAATCAAGTCTTAAAAAATTGAAATTTAATTGAAATTATCAGTGGATGTTATGAGAAGCCAAATCAGCGTTATGTTCCGATATATTAAGCCAAGAGCGGGTCCTGAAAATGTGGACCAATATTACGTTAACAATGTAACAACTAAACGATATTCCTAAGCTTTAGCCTAAATATAAATGAATTACATGAAATTATTGTTACATTTATAATTATCCTTTATTAAGACGGCCGAATATAGGGCGCTTTTCTTGGTACATTTGTCTGCACAAGGAACATTTTAAGTTTGCGATGACGCGCTGCTGTTACCTATGGAACAGGTTAAGTCGGACAACTGGCAACATTGAATGTTTTTATCTGGACTTTTCGTTACTTTTGCGAATCATTTTACAATAAGACATACTGGCTTACCCAAGTTGTTCCAATAACCATAATGCTTGGAGTTGGAATGGCTCTTACTCGTATTTTGTCCGTATGTTCGAAAGCATAACGAGTTAAATTCATTACGCGTTCAACCATCACGTTACTAATGGCAGGTTCCATATAGAAGGTCTAAAATAAACATGCATACGATATTTATAAATACACACAGTAGAAAAAGGAAACACTAGCAGTATAGTACGCCTCTGCTGCTAAATCTTTGTAGTATCAGTACGAATTTGTTTCAAACTGATACTAGACATATGAGAAAACTACACTTTCTTTTTCCATATAGAAGGTCTAAAATAAACATGCATACGACATTAATAAATACACACAATAGAAAAAGGAAACACTAGCAGTATAGTACGCCTCTGCTGCTAAATCTTTGTAGTATCAGTACGAATTTGTTTCAAACTGATACTAGACATATGAGAAAACTACACTTTCTTTTTCCATATAGAAGGTCTAAAATAAACATGCATACGACATTAATAAATACACACAATAGAAAAAGGAAACGCTAGCAGTATAGTACGCCTCTGCTGCTAAATCTTTGTAGTATCAGTACGAATTTGTTTCAAACTGATACTAGACATATGAGAAAACTACACTTTCTTTTTCCATATAGAAGGTCTAAAATAAACATGCATACGATATTTATAAATACACACAATACAAAAAGGAAACACTAGCAGTATAGTACGCCTCTGCTGCTAAATCTTTGTAGTATCAGTACGAATTTGTTTCAAACTGATACTAGACATATGAGAAAACTACACTTTCTTTGGAAACGTATGTAGGCAACTTCGAACCAGCATACTTAATAAATTGTTCAAGTGTGCTTGCTATGCAACAAAACTTGTATCATGGCTTATATAGTTAAGAGCCGTGCTACAGCTACCGTGTCTTTAGGGCATAACTGTTCCACACACGCAAACATGCCGTAACCGTTTGATGCACGGTTGTTAATGTACGCTCTACCGCGCCTTAACTGTGGCTCACATGTGCCGAACGCCAATACAGCGCGGCACGCTTGTATACGAATGAAAACAAATTTTAGCATAACAACCCACACCAGGTTTATAGTTTATAAAATTTTAACACACGACGTGCAAGTTTTGTTTAGGCTCCACTGTTTTGTAATGATTTCAGGCCGATGGCTGGCGCAAACCTGAGTTCTACAAGTTGCGAAAACAGGTTCATTCTGTTTCGTTGGAACAACCGTACAACAGCTGAAGCTCATGTTTTGCTCAGAAAAGAACGACAACACATGAGAACCAGCTTTGGAAAGCGTATATTTTTGCTAATACAACCGCGGTACAAATTCGAAAGCCAAGGAACGGAGAGGTGTTTGTTGCCCGCGATAGCATGAATGACACAAAGTATTAGCAAAGTTCAAAACGGTTACACGCTCCAAAATTATCATTATTTTTAGCATTGTGGCCCATGATACCTTTAGGGCCGTCCTCATTTTTGGTGAATCAATAAACGAGTAGACTTACATTCTAGACTACATTTTATTGCTTACGCATAACGCTTACACTTAGGCTTAAGAATACACTTTTTCCGGTGCTTAGGCTCATCATTTTATGCTTACAAATACGATTAATCTACTGTTACGAGCGTAAAAGTTACATTGGCCAGTGTTTGGCTGCAATTTACTTACCAATCTGATTTTTGTCTCATTCGTTTTAACTTCATATTTACTGCCAGCTCGCAAGGTAGGCAACACGTCATACTCAAAGCCTCCATTTGTCAAGAAACGAAGAAAAGCATGGACGTGTGTTTGGATTTCTGCATTACCAATAAACCATATCCAATGCGGGAAACTATTGCCTGTTGGTGCGATGTCTTTAAGTAACAAACATTTGTTCGCTTCGCTGAAAGTTGTAAATTGTGCTTTAATATATAAAACTTGACATTAGATTTTGGCATTTTTTATATAAATGTTGCCCAATCATACCGTATCAGAATGTTTCAATTAGACGGATTGTGTCTAACAGGTTTGTTTTTGCATTTAGAAAAAACAGACTGTTGTAAGGAAAATGCTAAAACATCACAAAGTAACCGTGGAAGCATTATTTTCAAACACAAATTGTCAAAAAGGCTGCGCAAAAACTTTAGTCTTAGACAATAGCCTCTAATTAGCGTCAACTAGTCAATGTTGTTGCAATATTTGCATCCGATGTTCTTATATTTTCCGCAAAAATGAAATGCGATACATCGAATCTTCTTGAAACTATACATATTAACAAATGTTTTCATACATTTAATTTGTATACGTTAACAAAATTCAGAGCAAACGTTGCCGAAAATACGTATGTGGGGCGTTCCAGCTTTAGTTACATTGCTAATTAACGGTTTACACATTTCACGTATCAGATACTATGTCTACAGACAGATTGGAATTGAAAAAACTTTTAGCTCAATCAAACCTAAACCCATAGTTTTAACTTAAGCCTAAAGCGTACACATATGTCATTAGCGTGAATCTCTAACAAAACCTAAAGCCTAAATTATATCTATTCAAGCCTAAACCTGACACTGTGAGTCGATGACAGGAGGATTGTTTACCATTGAATCTTGTGTCACTGAATGAGCAGGAAAAAAATTGAAATCATCTAAATGTATTAATGAGCTGACAATTTGAAACTTTTGTGGTTCGGATTTTATTTTGCATGTGTATACATACAAGTATAAATTTTATAATACGAAAAATACGTGTTCGGTTTAAATGAGCACTGCCAAAAAAACCGGCGAGTTAAATTGACTCTCTCCAAAATAGGCTCTACGGGACTATGCAAACTGAGTCAAATTCGATTGCGCCAGAGTCACAAATTCAACTCTCTGAGGCACACGTTTGACTGCGGCGAAGTCGCATTTGACACAGGTTGTGTAGTACCGTTGAGCCTATTTCGGAGAGAGTCAATTTGACTCACCATTTTCTGCAGTGTGACCCTGTTCTATATAATTTGCATACACTGAGACTAAGGTTAAACCCTTGAATATCACTGAATGATCCTATGTCATTTGGATTGCTTGTCTCGTAATGTTTCCCAATATTGTCAATGAAGAATGCCTATGAACATTACTTACATACTGTTTAAATTACGTATGCGGGGATACTCAGATATAATTTTTATCTGATTTTAAACGCCGAAGGTTGTAGTATATAATTAAATCAACTTACTGTATACACTGCAATAAATACTGAGTCAGAATGATTCTTTTCGATATAGGCTCTACAGGACTATCTATACAAACTGAGTCAAGAGTCCAATTCGACTCACTTAGTCGACATTTGACTCTATCGTAATCGAATATGACTCAGCTTGTTTACTGTAGTGACCCGAATAAGAGGGAGGCGTAATAAGAGGGGGGTGTTCTTTTTGGGTCTCAATCAATAGCAGTCCGTATGCCTAATAAGAGTCCGTATAAGCAGATAGACTCCATAAACCCTAAATAGATTCCCCTTAATTGTAGTGCATAAATGTCTTCAGGACCAAATAAAGTTGAGTTCGAAATTTTAAAGCGTACTTAAGTTTTTAACCTTGCTTTATCGCTTAAGCTATTGACACAAGACAAATACACGTTTAATTCAACGAATAGTTGCAGTACCGGATATATATCAGTAACGAAGGGTGACGAAGCGTGGGCTAAAAATTAACAATCCGTAAACCGAATAACAAGGGGGTGCCCTCTGGAGAGGCCAATTAAACTTGAGTCCCTCCTCTTATTCGGGTCACTGCAGTAGTCAGGTAGAGCCTATTTCGGAGAGAGTCAGTTTGACTCACCATTTTTTAAGTGTAATTCTGCAAATATTCCATTAACTTCAGTTTAAATAATTAAACATCCAAACATTTTTCACAAGTCACAGACTTTAATTTCAAATACATATCCTTTACATCGGCAGTATCTTAGTTTTTATCGTACACAGTATTGAGGGTGTCTATTCAAGCGTTTTGATTTCGGAAAACAATATTTACGTACACTGAAAATTCCAGTGAGTTGATTTTAACTAACAATGAGTTGAATTACTCAGTCTGAGTTAGGACTATCAGAACTCTGTGAATTAATTGATTCAACTCAATCTGAGTTAACTGATCAACTCATCCGGAGTCATATCAACTGATAGTAAAAATCAACTCAACTCAGAGTGAGTTAATGCTTATGGTTATTAACTCAGAAATAACTAACTCGCTAGCTGAGTTGATTATTCAACTCATTGGAATTTACAGTGTAGGACAAAATTTTACAGGTTTTAGAGTATGAAATATATTGATTTTTATGAAGTTTATTAATGTCGCAAACGTGAATAACCTTAGTAAAGTTGAGTGCGGTACTGCATCAAGTGGCATTCAAACAATTTCTGTAATTTGTAATGGAATACTTGATTTCAAACTATTTCAGGTCTGAGTCAAACAATATATAATGCACCATCCAGGTTATGCTGCGCTCGCCAATGTTAAAAAATGTCCATGTCATTATTATAAAGTAGCAATAAAATTACAGCTATTTCTTGCACCAAGTAATTATTTTCACACTATTTAGCTAGTATGTCGCTTCTTTGCAGTCTATTCTTACACTGTAAATTTCAGTGAGTTGGTTTTAACTCAGAATGAGTTGAATCACTCAGTCTGAGTTAGGACTATCAGAACTCAGAATTTTGAGTTGATTCAATTCATTCTGAGTTAATGAACCAACTCACCCGGAGTCAACTCAACTCAGAGTGAGAATCAACTCAACTCAAAGTGAGTTAATGTTTACTGATATTAATTCACAAATAACCAACTCGCTAGTTGAATTGACTAATCAACTCATTGGAATTTACAGAGTAGGACATGTTCGGAAAATGGCAGGGTATTTTGACAATGTGTTATTTCTTGCACTATAATACAATTTACCAAAAAATTTGAATGTCATGCTTAAATTTGAATTTTCAACCAAAATTTTGAAATTTTTCGGGAAAATTTGAGTTTTATCGGCAAAATTTGAATTTTCAAGCTAAATTTTGAAGTTTTCCGGCAAAATTTGAATTTTATCGACAAAATTTGAATTTTCCCAACAAAATTTGAATTTTCCCGCCAAAATTTGAATTTTATACCAAAATTTGAATTTCGCGCCAAAACTTAAGTTTTCCCGCCAAAATTTAAATTTTCCCGCCACAATTTGAATTTTCCACTAAAATTTACTTTTCCCGCCAAAATTTGAATTTCGCGCCAAAATTTAAATTTTCCCGCCAAAATTTAAATTTTCCCGCCAAAACTTGAATTTTCCACCAAATTTTACTTTTCCCGAAAAATTTGAATTTTCCCGCCAAAATTTGAATTTCCCGCCAAAATTTAAGTTTTCCCGCCAAAAATTGAATTTTACCGCAAAAATTTGAATTTTCCCGCCAAAATTTGAGTTTCCGGGACAAAATTTGAAAAATTATAAGAAATGTTAAACTTTGCCGTTTCTAACCATTGGCCGTACAATATCCACTGTATTTTAAAAGGGTGATATTTTTAAAACACTATTTTTGCCACGTCGCTTTATTTTGTAGGTCATTCGTATAGCTAGCTAATAGTTTGGACACTATTTTTAGAGATTAAATTATAAAACGTTATGCAATACAGAACCGATTCTAATACACTGTAAATTACTGTGAGTTCATTAAGCAATTCAGCTTGCGAGTTGGTTATTTCTGAATTAAAATCAGTAAACATTAACTCAGTCTGAGTTGAGCTGATTCTCACACTCTGAATTGAGTTGACTATGCGTGAGTTGATTAAATAAATCAGAATGAAAATTGAATCAACTCAAAGGTCTGAGTTCTGATAGTCCTAACTCTGTCTAAGTGTTCAACTCATTCTGAGAGTTAAAATCAACTCACTGAAATGTACAGTGTAGTCGTTCGCTGAGTACATAAACATGCTTTCGAAGCTCCGTACAAATACATTCAGAGATATTATTCACTATGCTAAATAAATCAAATTGCTTCTACATTCGTTCAGAAACAAATAATAGGCTGTTGGCTGTCCTTGCTTAGTTTACGTGGAGTCAAAATAATTTTTACACTTTTATTCAGTATTTAACACTTCGTGTACGGACGTAGGAATAAAATATTATCATATACGAAGATGTATCTGTGAGCGGTTGCTACCGCTGATGCCTGAGCGGTAAGAACATAACCGTGTAATGAAACTATGAAATATAGACGGGTAATGACATACCCGTGGACTTAGAATATTTTCCGGACAGTTACCTTTGCAGACAAAAACTGGTTTTCCTCTTTGAGAGGAAAATCTGGAATAAAGTAAAAGAGATAATATTTTCCATCTGGATTAAGAACCAGTTGGAAGTGAAAATTATTGTAAGAGCAAAATAGCTGGTATTTTGCTCTGAAGAACTTGTTTGATCCCAGATTGGAGTTTCATGAAAATTGTTGTTTTGTAAATGCAATTCAGTCTGTAGTTTTTGTCTTGTTCTATGTGGTAACAATTTTCCGGGAAATTGGAATGAATTCTGATTGTTTTCGAATTGTTTGCTTTACGCAGCATTAATGCTGCTTTAGTTTTTTTTTGGAATTTAGATTTATGCATCATTCAGGTTATACTGCGCTCGCCAATGTCAAAAAATGTCCCACCATTTTAATAGCTAGTTAATTTGCGAACACTTTCTAAAAATAGTGTCCAAACTATTAGGTAGCTATACGAATGACCTACAAAATAAAGCGACGTGGCAAAAATAGTGTTTTAAAAATATCACCCTTTTAAAATACAGTGAATATTGTACGGCCAATGGTTAGAAACGGCAGAGTTTAAAATTTCTTGTAATTTTTCAAATTTTGTCCCGGAAACACAAATTTTGGCGGGAAAATTCAAATTTTTGCGGTAAAATTCAATTTTGGGCGGGAAAACTTAAATTTTTCGGGAAAAGTTAAATTTTGGTGGAAAATTCAAGTTTTGGCGGGAAAATTTAAATTTTGGCGGGAAAATTTAAATTTTGGCGCGAAATTCAAATTTTGGCGGGAAAAGGTAATTTTTAGTGGAAAATTCAAATTGTGGCGGGAAAATTTAAATTTTGGCGGGAAAACTTAAATTTTGGCGGGATATTCAAATTTTGGCGGGAAAATTCAAATTTTTCGGGAAAAGTTAAATTTTGGTGGAAAAAAACTTGAAAACTTAAAAGATCTAAAATTTAAGCAAAACAAAGACGCTTAATCTTTTTAGTAATACAAAAATCGAATTCTACGCAATTGATTACCCCGAAAAAGCAGTTTTCAAGATGTTATTGTTTTCTAAACTGAAAATTTTTGATATTTTGTCTAAAACTGAGTATCTGGCATTTTCTAGAAAATATAATATAAATTTTTCCATGAACAGAGCACTGTAAAGAAAATTTGGGCCTGAAAAATGAATTGCACGGTTAAAATTACCCTAAATAGTCAATAGTACCGCATTATACTGCATATTGAACAGTTTTAAACTTAAAAATCCATTAAACAATACAAACAATATGAAGATGCATAATGAATAACGTCCGTTTGAAAAAGATATTTGAAAAAATATGTTTTTTCTTCATGAAAGACAAGTCATTCATAGTTTTATAGGGTAATTTTGGCCGTAGAATTCGATTTTGATATCCAAATTTAAGTTACACTTTTTAGTTTTTGTGAAATTATCAATTATTTGTTCTAAAACACGGAAAAAACTTGAAAACTAAAAAATCTAAAATTTAAGCAAAACAAAGACGTTTAATCTTTTTAGTAATACAAAAATCGAATTCTACCCAAATAAATACCCCGAAAAGCAGTTTTCAAGATGTTATTGTTTTCTAAACTGAAAATTTTTGATATTTTGTCTAAAACTGAGTATCTGGCATTTTCTAGAAAATATAATATAAATTTTTCCATGAACAGAGCACTGTAAAGTAAATTTGGGCCTGAAATATGAATTGTACGGTTAAAATTACCCCTTAATAGTCAATAGTGCCGCATTATACTGCATATTGAACAGTTTTAAACTTAAAGATCCATTAAACAATACAAACAATATGAAGATGCATAATGAATAACGTCCGTTTGAAAAACATATTTGAAAAAATATGTTTTTTCTTCATGAAAGACAAGTCATTCATAGTTTTATAGGGTAATTTTGGCCGTAGAATTCGATTTTGATATCCAAATTTAAGTTACACTTTTTAGTTTTTGTGAAATTATCAATTATTTGTTCTAAAACACGGAAAAAACTTGAAAACTAAAAAATCTAAAATTTAAGCAAAACAAAGACGTTTAATCTTTTTAGTAATACAAAAATCGAATTCTACGCAATTGATTACCCCGAAAAAGCAGTTTTCAAGATGTTATTGTTTTCTAAACTGAAAATTTTTGATATTTTGTCTAAAACTGAGAAAACGAGTATCTGGCATTATCTAGAAAATAAAATATAAAATTTTCCCTCAACAGAGCACTGTAAAGTAAATTTGGGCCTGAAAAATGAATTGTATGGTTAAAATTACCCCTAAATAGTCAATAGTACCGCATTATACTGCATATTGAACAGTTTTAAACTTAAAAATCCATTAAACAATACAAACAATATGAAGATGCATAATGAATAACGTCCGTTTGAAAAAGATATTCGAAAAAATATGTTTTTTCTTTATGAAAGGCAAGTCATTCATAGTTTTATAGGGTAATTTTGGCCGTAGAATTCGATTTTGATATCCAAATTTAAGTTACACTTTTTAGTTTTTGTGAAATTATCAATTATTTGTTCTAAAACACGGAAAAAACTTGAAAACTAAAAAATCTAAAATTTAAGCAAAACAAAGACGTTTAATCTTTTTAGTAATACAAAAATCGAATTCTACGCAATTGATTACCCCGAAAAAGCAGTTTTCAAGATGTTATTGTTTTTTAAACTGAAAATTTTTGATATTTTGTCTAAAACTGAGTATCTGGCATTTTCTAGAAAATATAATATAAATTTTTCCATGAACAGAGCACTGTAAAGTAAATTTGGGCCTGAAATATGAATTGTACGGTTAAAATTACCCCTAAATAGTCAATAGTACCGCATTATACTGCATATTGAACAGTTTTAAACTTAAAAATCCATTAAACAATACAAACAATATGAAGATGCATAATGAATAACGTCCGTTTGAAAAAGATATTCGAAAAAATATGTTTTTTCTTTATGAAAGGCAAGTCATTCATAGTTTTATAGGGTAATTTTGGCCGTAGAATTCGATTTTGATATCCAAATTTAAGTTATACTTTTTAGTTTTTGTGAAATTATCAATTATTTGTTCTAAAACACGG
Organism: Enoplolaimus lenunculus; assembly: GCA_030248215.1. NCBI lineage: Eukaryota > Metazoa > Nematoda > Enoplea > Enoplida > Thoracostomopsidae > Enoplolaimus > Enoplolaimus lenunculus. The sequence continues at coordinate 135,301 of JASANG010001092.1, forward strand.
AAAAAACTTGAAAACTAAAAAATCTAAAATTTAAGCAAAACAAAGACGTTTAATCTTTTTAGTAATACAAAAATCGAATTCTACGCAATTGATTACCCCGAAAAAGCAGTTTTCAAGATGTTATTGTTTTAAAACTGAAAATATTTGATATTTTGTCTAAAACGAGTATCTGGCATTATCTAGAAAATAAAATATAAAATTTTCCCTCAACAGAGCACTGTAAAGTAAATTTGGGCCTGAAAAATGAATTGTATGGTTAAAATTACCCCTAAATAGTCAATAGTACCGCATTATACTGCATATTGAACAGTTTTAAACTTAAAAATCCATTAAACAATACAAACAATATGAAGATGCATAATGAATAACGTCCGTTTGAAAAAGATATTTGAAAAAATATGTTTTTTCTTCATGAAAGACAAGTCATTCATAGTTTTATAGGGTAATTTTGGCCGTAGAATTCGATTTTGATATCCAAATTTAAGTTACACTTTTTAGTTTTTGTGAAATTATCAATTATTTGTTCTAAAACACGGAAAAAACTTGAAAACTAAAAAATCTAAAATTTAAGCAAAACAAAGACGTTTAATCTTTTTAGTAATACAAAAATCGAATTCTACGCAATTGATTACCCCGAAAAAGCAGTTTTCAAGATGTTATTGTTTTCTAAACTGAAAATTTTTGATATTTTGTCTAAAACTGAGTATCTGGCATTTTCTAGAAAATATAATATAAATTTTTCCATGAACAGAGCACTGTAAAGAAAATTTGGGCCTGAAAAATGAATTGTACGGTTAAAATTATCCCTAAACGGTCAATAGTACCGCATTATACTGCATATTGAACAGTTTTAAACAGAAAAATCCATTAAACAATACAAACAATATGAAGATGCATAATGAATAACGTCCGTTTGAAAAAGATATTTGAAAAAATATGTTCTTTCTTTATGAAAGGCAAGCCATTCATAGTTTTATAGGGTAATTTTGGCCGTAGAATTCGATTTTTATATCCAAATTTAAGTTACACTTTTTAGTTTTTGTGAAATTATCAATTATTTGTTCTAAAACAGGGAAAAAACTTGAAAACTTAAAAGATCTAAAATTTAAGCAAAACAAAGACGTTTAATCTTTTTAGTAATACAAAAATCGAATTCTACGCAATTGATTACCCCGAAAAAGCAGTTTTCAAGATGTTATTGTTTTCTAAACTGAAAATTTTTGATATTTTGTCTAAAACTGAGTATCTGGCATTTTCTAGAAAATATAATATAAATTTTTCCATGAACAGAGCACTGTAAAGTAAATTTGGGCCTGAAATATGAATTGTACGGTTAAAATTACCCCTTAATAGTCAATAGTGCCGCATTATACTGCATATTGAACAGTTTTAAATTAAAGATCCATTAAACAATACAAACAATATGAAGATGCATAATGAATAACGTCCGTTTGAAAAACATATTTGAAAAAATATGTTTTTTCTTCATGAAAGACAAGTCATTCATAGTTTTATAGGGTAATTTTGGCCGTAGAATTCGATTTTGATATCCAAATTTAAGTTACACTTTTTAGTTTTTGTGAAATTATCAATTATTTGTTCTAAAACACGGAAAAAACTTGAAAACTAAAAAATCTAAAATTTAAGCAAAACAAAGACGTTTAATCTTTTTAGTAATACAAAAATCGAATTCTACGCAATTGATTACCCCGAAAAAGCAGTTTTCAAGATGTTATTGTTTTCTAAACTGAAAATTTTTGATATTTTGTCTAAAACTGAGTATCTGGCATTTTCTAGAAAATATAATATAAATTTTTCCATGAACAGAGCACTGTAAAGTAAATTTGGGCCTGAAAAATGAATTGTACGGTTAAAATTATCCCTAAACGGTCAATAGTACCGCATTATACTGCATATTGAACAGTTTTAAACTGAAAAATCCATTAAACAATACAAACAATATGAAGATGCATAATGAATAACGTCCGTTTGAAAAAGATATTTGAAAAAATATGTTTTTTCTTCATGAAAGACAAGTCATTCATAGTTTTATAGGGTAATTTTGGCCGTAGAATTCGATTTTGATATCCAAATTTAAGTTACACTTTTTAGTTTTTGTGAAATTATCAATTATTTGTTCTAAAACACGGAAAAAACTTGAAAACTAAAAAATCTAAAATTTAAGCAAAACAAAGACGTTTAATCTTTTTAGTAATACAAAAATCGAATTCTACGCAATTGATTACCCCGAAAAAGCAGTTTTCAAGATGTTATTGTTTTCTAAACTGAAAATTTTTGATATTTTGTCTGAAACTGAGTATCTGGCATTTTCTAGAAAATATAATATAAATTTTTCCATGAACAGAGCACTGTAAAGAAAATTTGGGCCTGAAAAATGAATTGTACGGTTAAAATTATCCCTAAACGGTCAATAGTACCGCATTATACTGCATATTGAACAGTTTTAAACTTAAAAATCCATTAAACAATACAAACAATATGAAGATGCATAATGAATAACGTCCGTTTGAAAAAGATATTTGAAAAAATATGTTTTTTCTTCATGAAAGACAAGTCATTCATAGTTTTATAGGGTAATTTTGGCCGTAGAATTCGATTTTGATATCCAAATTTAAGTTACACTTTTTAGTTTTTGTGAAATTATCAATTATTTGTTCTAAAACACGGAAAAAACTTGAAAACTAAAAAATCTAAAATTTAAGCAAAACAAAGACGTTTAATCTTTTTAGTAATACAAAAATCGAATTCTACGCAATTGATTACCCCGAAAAAGCAGTTTTCAAGATGTTATTGTTTTCTAAACTGAAAATTTTTGATATTTTGTCTAAAACTGAGTAACTGGCACTATCTAAAAAAAAAAAAAAAAAATACAACAAACAACACACCCAACAAAAAAAAAAAAAGGGCCCAAAAAAAAAAAAACCCAAAAAAAACCCCCCCAAACGGTCAATAGTACCGCATTATACTGCATATTGAACAGTTTTAAACTGAAAAATCCATTAAACAATACAAACAATATGAAGATGCATAATGAATAACGTCCGTTTGAAAAAGATATTTGAAAAAATATGTTTTTTCTTCATGAAAGACATGTCATTCATAG